>SADC01000410.1:0-100972 GCA_004194705.1 Ditylenchus dipsaci
GGTTCTTTTTCCAATTTTCCAACTCGTCTTCTGCATCGAACCTTCAAATGTCTAGATCAAGTTGTAGATGATCCCGCAGCACGGTTTTTGGTTGAACGACTTGTTCGATATGCATCTGAAACAGATAACAAAATGATAAAAAGTAGAGAGACAAAGATGAAAAGAAATTGGATCGGCGATTCATAGTTCAATTAGGATAAATAGCAGCAAAATTAAAATTTTGGCAGCGAAATTCAAATGTTTGGCAGCAAAATTCAAATTTTTGGCAGCAGATTTGATTTGGCAGCAAAATTAAAGATTGGCAGCAGAATTTAGATTTTTGGCAGCATATTTAAATATTAGCATCTGAATTACATAATAGTATAGAAAAAAAGGATTTGGTGCAACAATCTCAACCAAAATCAGCATGATGGACATGAATCAAGATCAGGCTGTAAAAATAGTCGAGAAATTTAGGCAGTAAAACTTAAAATTTTGGCAGCGAAATTCAAAATTTTTGGCAGCAAAACTCAGATTTTTAGCAAAAATGTTTTCCGAAATTCAATTTTTTTTGAATTTTTTATTATATTCAAAATTCAAAATTTGGCAGCGAAATTCAAATTTTTGGCAACAGATTAGATTTGGCAGCAAAATTCAAATTTTGGCAGCAAAATTCAAATTTTGGCAGCAAAATTCAAATTTTTAGCAGCGAAATTCAAAATTTTGGCAGCAAAATTCAAATTTTTGGCAGCGAATTCAAATTCTGGCAGCAGATTTGATTTGGCAGCAGAATAAAGATTTGGCAGCAAACTCAAATTTTTCGGCAGCAAACTTAAATACCACTCAACAAGTAAACCCTTCCCCCCTTAAAAGTTTTTGTAAATTTTTGCCGCAGTAAATTATCTGTACTGGCTGGAGTCGGGTTTTTAGACACTTCTACCGGCAGTTTTTTAGACTGTGTGAACGATAGAAAAATGTGTTTTTACGGTTCGGAAAGATTTTAGGAAAGAAATTGATGAAAATGTACTTTTCGCATTGGGAAACTAAGGTAAAGCAACCTTAAAAGACATCCCATACTGTAAAAACAAACAATCAGCGTGTATAATGGTGTTGTACCTCAATTTTCCTAACTGGAGCTGTGCAAAAGCTCATATATTCATTTTCAATCATAAGTTTTTGCTCAGAATCATGTTTGATGCAAGTGAGTTCACGCATCTTGACCTATCGAGCCCCTTAACTCTCAAGCCCAGAAGGTTGAGAGTTTTTAAATTTGGTTGAATTTTTTATCTCTCATTTCCTTTTGGGACCCTGAAACACGTTTCCTATCGTGTATAGCAGGGCTGCAGCCGGTTTTAAAAAAAAAAACCAGAAGCAGAAAACCAGAAAAACGGTATTGTGCTAAAAACAGAAGCAGAAAAACAGAAGTGCAAAAACACAGAAAACAGACGAAAACAGGAAGTAAAAAAGGCAATGCCCATAAAAAATCATCTTTTTTGTAGCATAACCAAAACACTTTTCATCATTCAAAATCGAGTAAAGGCGAATTATTATGGACAAACACAACATACTGAGATTAACACTTTTCGCAAATCATGTATAACATCTCCTAAGTTATTCCCATACTCTAGAAACAATAAAAAGTTGTTTTCTTATTAGGAGATGGAATCACTTAGGAGATGTTTATACATGATTTGCGAAAAGTGTTTCAAAAGTGTACCCGGTCGTAAGTGTATCCGATCGTTGTACCCGGTCATAATGTGTACGCGGTCGTAGGGCAGTCTTCGAAAAAAGCCTTTCACTTTCCATTGATCCTCTGGTGCGCTGGAAAAGCTAAAAAGTTTTCTATAAATTTCGCTTCTGTTTTTCGTTTCTTCTCGAACAAAAAACAGAAGCAGAAAACAGAAAAAACAGAAGTGAAAAAACACAGAAAAACAGAACCCGGCTGCAGCCCTGGTGTATAGGGTCTAAAAGTCTCTTGATAGTGGTGAAAAACCCAATTTCGGTCAGGTACAGATAGTGTACTCTAGCCAAAAAAAATTACATAAAATTTACATTTTGAATAAAAAATCAGGTTTCACCGAGTGAAGATTTATCTAATACAGAGTTTGAACAGTGAAACAGGGTTGATACAATAAATATTGTTAAATTTTTATAACTACGTGTAAAAACAGCTAGCAACATATAATCACATAACATAAAAAGATGATAAATTAAATGAATAATTATGATTTTAGTACAAATATTCATCATACGAATTGAACGGGTCACATTTGTATTTTTTGTGTAGTATTTAATGCATATTACACTTAGACATCTTACAGGCTCGTAATGGGTGTTAAACACGGAACGGTGTGTTGTATAGCTTCACATTCTAGTGCAGAATTTTGTGCTGAAGCTAGTGTTTTGAGCATGGGTGTTTAGCTGTTTCCATTTCAAGCAAGCTAAATGGTCTTTTAAGATTAATAGATCCCTGGTTCTTGGACAACATACTTAACTGCTACCGATTAACCTCTATTAAACCCCCACCATCTAATAATTCCTCACCCTCTAATAATCCCCCCCCCCTCTCCGATTCTAAGGTGGCTGCGCCGCTTTTTCTTTAACATTTTTCTAGGTAATTTTCATGTTAAAACTCAATGATTGTAATTCCACAAACGTGACCTCGATCCAAATAAGGTTCAGCTTTTATTTCGAACAGCTATTTTTATTGATGTTTTTTCATCTTCCTGCCATCTCGACCTAGTTCTTATTTCTGATCTTGCAAAAATTTCCAGGCCCTTCGATTGACCTACCTGGTTTGAAGCACGCTATTTGTCTGATCCTGATCTTCTGATCCTGATCGAAGATGCAAACTTAATAACTGTGTTGAAGTAATGAGATTCACCTTTGGACGATTTGACAATTTTCTCGACACGCTCGATCCATCCATTTAAAGGCGACCTCGAATGCTGGCACTTTTGGATTGCCATGAATTGCATTCGTGAATTCCACAGGGGAAATGAACACTGGTTACTGCATGAAAGAAAAATATGTGACTCGTTATTATCAATAAACAACAAACCACAAAAAACCTGTTCAACTATTGCGATTGTTATAACCCTAGCACTGCTTACGAAATAATAATAATACTAGCGTTGCGTAGAGATGAGAGACTCGGCATCGCTACCAGAAGCGACGAAAGAAATGGTGGGAAGACATTCGCGCTGCTAGGGTTCACGCTTCGGCTGTGTCAGAGAGCAGCTGTACAACTGAAGTCGCTTTTTGGATGTCAAGTAGCTTCATGGATATATAAAAATTCACACACAAAAAAAAACTAATGAAAAATGAGCAAAAATTGACAAAAAAGCGAGACGTGAAGTACACGCGAGACAAATTCGAAGAATTCCATAAATTAGAATTATAGTTATTTGAAATAACATTTTTTCAGAAATTTCCGGCTTCTTCGGCTCTGGAAAGGTGAAATATAATCACCCTCCCTCTATTAATCCCCACCCTACGAGGGGTTGGTTAATAGACTGCCAACCAACTCGATACAAAAACTAACTCGATACACCAACTCGATACATTGACAACTCGATACACCGACTCGATACACTTTTTTATTTTACCTCAATTACTTCGGCCATTCCGCTCATATCACTACCTACTACTTAGAAACCATTTTTAGATATCGTGATTAGTACACGAAAGGGTTAGGGAAGCCGAAAAATAAAAAATTTCGTCAACTACTCTATGATTATATCATATGACTTCAAACAATAAACCAAGGTGGTCTAGATGAATAACCACCTAAATACTGAATCAGTAATCACGTCGAGAGAATAAACTATATTAATCCACATTTACTATATTAATCCACGAATAAACTTAATAGAGTGGACGACCACTTGGTGAATTTGGGTGTCCATTGGGTGCATTTTTTTTGTTTTTTTGGCTTCCATAGTCATTTTTGTGCGCTAACACGACATTTCAAAATGTTCCGTAAGTAGCAGGATGTCATATGAGCGGAATCATGAAACTTGAAAAATACAGGAAAACAGCATTTGACTACTGTCTTACAATCCTTAGAATGATCAAATTAGTACAGAAAACAAGTTTTGGAACCTGAAAACCCACCAAAAAGGGTATTTGAACCAAGTGGATGACCACCTGGTTTGATTGACGCCTGGAGCATTAAGTTGGTTTATAGATGAGTCTTTGAATAACAAGAATAATATTCAAGACAAAATATAGAAAAAAATAATCTAAAAAAAACGGTACGAACTCTCTACTGAAAAACCGATGCGAACTGTCCTATGTCCTAAAAATAACGGTCCTTGGGGTAAAGATAAAAAAGTGTATCGAGTCGGTGTATCGAGTTGTCAATGTATCGAGTCGGTGTATCGAGTTAGTTTTTGTATCGAGTTGGATGTATACCTGGTTAATAATCCACATGGGGGATTAAAGGAGGTTATACGCTGTATGTCAAATAACTTCAGAGACATGCTCTTTCGAATGAGTGTATGTGAGCTGCAAGCTGTCTGCAAAAAGCTGGTCAACCCGCGTCCAAAGCTTATAAGCACCATTTCTTCACTAGTCAATTTCTACGTTGAGCTGCTCGAAGGACAGTCTTACTTTTGTATAACTGCTTAATACTTGGTCAATACTTGTAGAGAAATTCAACAGCTAGAAGATAGGCGAGGAATCAGTACAAGGATTTATTTTTAAAATCACGGAGAAAAGGTGAAACCGGCTAAATTTGAATAATAGTCTCTTCGGCTTATCCCTGTTGACTTTTGAAACACATTGTTGTCTGAATTTTATTAAATTAGAAATAGAGTAGCAACGAATGGCAATAGTACTAGCGCAAGGACTCTTGAGATAAAAAGTTCAAGCCGAAATAGTTTGACTCGAAAACTCGAGTCTAAAACTTGACTCGAAAAATCGCAGCGCAACAGCGTACGCAAATTCTTGAAAACAGCGCATATCGCAGCGAAAGCACGGATGGCCGTAAAACATCGCAGCGCAACATCGCAAAAAGGCGAAACCGATACTCTATCGAAAACCACGTAAAAACTAGCGATTTTGTGGCAGAAATTCGCGTGTTTGCAGCCTTGTTTGCGTGATGATACTCGAGCAACAATATTTTTAACAGATGATTTACAAACAACATGTTTCCTATTTGCACACCGAGATAAGCAATACCAAAATTGTGTCGCAAGAATTACGACTATTAGGGCAACCGGACATTTTGCATAATTGTGCAATTTGTCCACGGACTATTAGATAAGAAAGTGTGAGATTTGAACAGCTCAATTTGCGCCTCAAGATTGACGCTGCATCATTTTGTGCTGCTAGCTTCGCGCCTGATGAATGAAATGCGCCTCAAGATTTACTGTTAGACAAGAGACTGTGACCTTTCAGCAACAAGGTTCGGACCAAAGATTTGCTATGCATTTCGTACTGCAAGATTTTTAAGCTTTGCGCCATATTTTTTTTACACTGCAAGATTTGCGTCCCAAGATTTTTAATGAGCAATATCGCGTAGTTTTTTGAAAACGATCGGTGAAATTGGTGTCCTTGCTATTTTCGGGATCAAACTGTCAAAAAGAGAACAGGCAAAAGCCTTCATAATCAAAGAAATCAAACACAAAGCGCAAAACTTGCTTTGCAAATCTTGCAGTTCAAATTTTACAGTATCTTCTCTAACAGTCTTGAATGTCGTAGTGAAGCTTTCGCGTCGCAAATCTTCGGGCGCAAAATTTGCAGTTCAGATCTCACATTTTGTTTGTCTTTTTAATTGCATTGTAATTTAATTGCATTGTATGATCATATGATCTTAAATTTTATTGCTCAAAGATTATGTGATTTTATCAATATATTCAAACATATTCAAATTCAAACACGTTACAATTTTTCACATTTGTAAATAAAAAAGCTTTTACTAAACGTAGTGTTTTGGAATTCATAAATTTTACAATAACTAGAAAAAAAACTAATATAGTAAAATCGTGAAATTAAAAATTGTATATTTAATTTTCGCTGAACATGATAATAATTCTAGTCCTTGAAATTTGAAGAGCTCAAATTTTTGCAAAAATATTAAAATCAAAATCATATCATTAAAAACGGTAATATAATTTTTCATGACAGTAGATGACAGTAGCGTCCAAAATCTACGTGCCGACTCCGGAAAAGAATCTTTATCTGGAGCCTTTTTGCCAGGTGCTTTTTTTAGTTCAAGAAAAATAGAAATGCTTTCTTTTTAAGCGTTAAATTCTGAAAAAATACGAACCAAATACAGCTGTCGAATGGGACTCAGAATCGAAAATATACATTGATAATTAATTATATAGAAACTAATTGAAATAAAAAAACAGTTTAGTGCTTCCATGAGCCATCCATGTTTATTTCAGTGAAACCATAAAACATCTTCAACATTTGTTTAAACTTGGTAAAATTGCAAAATATTTTTTAACATATCTTTTTGTCTAAATAGAGTATAGAAAATTATAAGAGTGGAGATTTTTCAAAATTCATAAGATCATCTTGAGTTGAACCAAATAAAACCATAATGGTCTATCCATCCACCGTTCAAGCAGTTCTTTGCTCTTGGCTCCAAATTCTCCTTTTCGAAGTAAAAGCAAAAGCAGGACGAAAGTTTTTAAGCCAGGAGCCAAGAACAGAAGCAAAATTTTTTGTCTGAGAACACTTTAAAAATTTATTCTGTGAACGAGAATTTTTTTATAAAATTCTGGAGCCAGGAGCCGAGAGCAAAAGTAGTAGCAATAATTTTGATACCAAGAGTCAAGACCTTTGTCTGCCTTTGGACATTAAGGCGGTAGTCTTAAAATTGGCGTAAATGTTTTTTTAAATAAGTGACTAGTCGACATGAGCGATTGAAGGACATTTGCGACTTTCTGGGAAATAGTTTGAACCCTATACATTTTTTGGAAAATCGACCATGCTGAGCACCAAACCAGCCTATTGTTTCAGACTATGAAATAGACCTTACTCATGGAAATACTCGGTGGTTGATGCTGGATGTTTGTGGCATTTGTGTGCGCGCGTGCGGTTCGACGAATAATTTTGAATCATAAAATCAGGTTCTTGTAGCTACAAACTTAAAAGCTTTGACGAAAGCATTAAGAAAAAAAAAATTATAGAGAGAAAGTGAAATATAAAATAGTTGTTATTTAAAATAAAATATGGATAAGCAGCACAAACTACAAACAGAGAGGCTGATAAACAGACAATCAATAAAAGTTTTTTTAAAAGACAACTTTTGTATTTGATGCAGCTAGTCAGGAAATATTGCTTAAAATAGATTAACATAAATAAGAATTTTTTGTGGCTGAAGTCAACCACCCCCCCCCTTGCTCAAGAAAAAGCAGCACTCAACCTGAACTGTTAGACGGTGCAATGGCATTTCGTCCAAAAGTCAGTTCGTCCGAAATGCATTTCGTCAAAAATTGAATCATATATACATACCGCATTTTCTCTAATAATGAACGCCCCCCCCTCCCTCGATTTTTTGACTAGGATTTCAGAGTTAAGGCCATTTTTGATTTACAATTTCAACATTTTCGAAGGGTTGAAAAATAATGAACCCGGGTTCATTAATAGAGAAAATACGTATATATGATGTAGAATATATGATGTAGGACTAGAATTATTATCATGTTCAGCGAAAATTAAATATACAATTTTTAATTCACAATTTTACTAGAATTTTTTGCAGCTGGACCAAACAATATGGATTGAAACTAAAAGATTAAAAGGATCAATGAAGACGGTACTCAAAGTACAAAGAATAACGCTGGATTCTAAAACCTGTACTATTTTTATGTATGAATCTTTCAAAGGACAGGTACTAGGGCAAGACTCTCCTATTATATCTGATAATAATATGATCTTTACAGATAAGAAATCCGTAGTAATATCTTTAAAAACAGTCTAAAAAGTATTCTCCTTGTGATAGAAAAGGTTATCGCTCAGACTACGGAAACTTAGAAAAAAAAACTAAAAAATAAATAAATAGATATTTATATGACCCCATTGATCAGTTAACGTATACAGGTGCATGGACTGTCTTTCTAATGTAGCATTGGAATACGGCGGTTATCATAAAAGGCTAGAATTTCACTCAAGCTACTTTTTTCCATAACTGTTTTGAACTTAGAGACCGTCAGTCTGGGGTAGCTAGTCTAAATATATGTTTCATATCCAATAAATTTTAATTATATGATTGCTTAAATAGACAAAAATGACTTCGGCTTCGAAAAGAAATATTTTTAATTTACTTAGGCTTGATTCAGAAATTAATTGGGTTAAAGTTATTAGGATAGTTCGGAAAATTTACTTAGGCTTCAAAAAGAAATATATCAAATATATTTTTTAGGCTTAGGCCTATTTTAAAAAAGTTGTTAAAATCTTTTATTTTTTGTGAATATTAAGACTCTCACAATAAGAAATCGATCATAACATTCACGGTTTCAAAGTATAGAATTCAAGTACTTGCAGAAGAGAAAAGAAGAATGTCTGAAAAACCTTCAAGTTTATAATTTGAAAATGCTGTAAATTTTTTAAGTATCAATATTTGTCAATACCCTTCTCCAGCCACCCGGACAAAAAGAGGGTACTAGACTACTAACATCCTTGATAAATTTTATTGAATATGCTTTTTTGTTTATTTGATATATTAGCCAAGAGGAGGCGATAATTAAAGGGGGCGCTTATTTTTCGATTTCTGTACAGAGGGGGCGATTATTAGAGAAGGGGCGCTAATTAGAGCGCTAATTACATTATATATGCATCCAGAGTCACATTTATGATCTATAGGAGCTTCTTGTATATCCCCACTGTGTTGATATGTCATATGTTTGAAATACCTGTTTACCTAACTATCCCCCTTTTGTAAAACCATTCTTTTTCGATTGTAGTTCGTATTACTATACGGGTTTAATAAACAGATAAATCAATAAAATTTGGAGTATAATTCTAAGAACGTCTGCCCCAGCAGCTCTACAACATCGCGAAACGTGAAGCCTTGACTGACTGAAGTATTGATGCACTAGAAAACGCAGACACCTAGAGGATCGTCCAATGGGACCTGGCAGACCTGCGGCACCTAGGAAAAAGAAATATATTGAAGCTCCACCGGTATGGACAACATACCTGAACCGGCTCCGGGCGCCGTCGCTTGTCGGCAGCGATTGACGCCGGGGCCAGTGCCTGAGGCGGCGCCAGCTGCAGGCAAAATTTGACCACTTTCGGGCACCGGCGGCGGCGCCGGCTCCCGGCGCCCTATATGTAGCCGGCGCCCAGTTTTCTCATATCATGCTGACAACAAACAAAATTCTAACAATAAACTTATATCACACACCCCGGCGCCGCCTCTTTTATAGTGCCGGCGCCAGTATGACGCCGACGCCAGCGCAAATTTTCAAGGGACGCCTGCGCCGATCCGGCACCCGGCGTTCATTTGCATGTGGCGCCGGCGGAGGCGCCAGCGCCCGGCGCCGATTTTTGGAACGCCCGGGGCCCGGGTCGGCCGATTTTTCCAGCGTGCAGGTATGCCTGTGTCCAACCCGGTACAGCTAATCAACCTAGGTCCCTGAAACAGAAGATCTCAGCTTAAGAGTGTGATACAAAAGGATCAGCAAGGGTCTGGCACTACTCCGCTGCGCACGCTGTATTCCTAAAAAATAATTCGGCATTATTATTGACAAAATGTGTGTGGTCCGAGGGCTGTAGGAACTTTCGTAACAAGACAATTTCGTAAAGCGAACTTTCGTAAGAGCGAACTTTTGTAAGAGCGAACTTTTGTAAGAAACTTTTCGTAACAGAGAGTTTTCGTAACGAATTTCTTTCGTAAGAGGAAATAATCGAAATTTTTTCACTTTTAATCAATTTTTCTAATTCAGGATTTCATCTGATTCATTTGTTTTGGCCCTTCTGTCACTGTTTGACACTTCGAACAGTTAACTATATGACTATTAAATGTATGAGCACAAAAGTTGGTAAGCATAGGTCATATCACTGAAAATTTGATAATTAGTTAACCCCAGATTTTTCATCCATTAGGAGACCAGCAGAAATACCTAAAAGCATGGTGAAAAACTCCGAGCTAGAGTTTAAATATTATATACTTCACATAGCTGATTGATTAGTGGAATGTATGGTGCAGTAGGTAAGTTGATGGGATTAATTTTTTTTCATCGTCGGTTCGATTCCACTCTGAGTGTTTCATTTTTTCTTGACTATTTTTGGTCAAAACATCACAGAAGCTTTAAGAAACATCAAAGGAGGATCAAAAAGCAAAAAAAGCAACTTAACATATCACTAATGTTACTGAAAACCGCGTTACGAAAAAGCTTGTTACGAAAATTCGCTGTTACGAAAAAGTTTCTTATAGCTCTTTCACAAACGTTGGAGTTGGCGTTGGAGTTGGAGTATTTTTTTTATGAATGCTTTTTTACTCCAACTCCAACTCCGACTCCAACTCCAACCCTTTCATAAAAACTCCAACTTCAACGCCAACTCCAACGCCAACTCCGACTTTAATTCTTATTATTCATATTTCTTATTATTCATTCATTTTGATTTATAAATGCACACTATTAAATCATGTTTTCCTGGAAGTCAACCCTTCCTTCAGAATTGAAAAAAAAGACAAGTTTATCACGAATTTTTTTAGCATTATTGTTTTCCACCTCAGGTTCTTCATCAGTTAAACCTCTCCATCCTCTATAAGCAGCAAGAGCTCGATCTTGCAGAGCCCAGAGCCCTTTGTTCGATAGCCCTAGAGATTCTCCTGCATTTAATAGCTCAAGAGCTTCACCTGCCATTCACATCGATCGTGCTTCGCCAGCCTTGTCTCGAAAGAGAAAAAATAGATCCGGATGTTGATGAAGCAATTCTCCAAGCGCTCCAGACGATTAACACTCTGGCTTCTGATCTGTCTCCTCTGGCTCAGTCTGTGGAGGGTATCTTTAAAAGAATCTCCGCAACAGGTGATAAAAAAAATCTGCTGGTTTTCAAGAAGGATATCCAAAAGCTCTTGGATGAATATGAGGAGTGGTTGGTGGATAACGAGTGAATAATATTTGTGTTAACGTGGATAACGAGTGAACAATATTTGTGTTAACATGCTTTTAAAATACTGTTTTATTCAATAAATTTTTCAAAACTAATTAAAAAAAATTAGTAATTAGTTGGGGTCGGCGTTGGAGTTTTTTGTGAAAGGTCGGAGTTGGCGTTGGAGTTGGAGTAAAAAGGTGTTCATAAAAAAAATTACTCCAACTCCAACTCCAACGCCAACTCCAACGCCAACTCCAACGTTTGTGAAAGAGCTATTACGAAAATTCGCTTTTACGAAAATTCGCTCTTACGAAATTGTCTTGTTACGAAAGTTCCTACAGTCGTCCGAGCGCATTCAAACTAGGGTTGGTTGATTGGTAATTACCCGGGTAATTACCCAGAAAAATACTTTTCCGGCCTTATTTGTCGGTAATTACTTGGGTAATTACCCGAAATCACCCGGGTAATTACCCGGAGAAATACTTTTTCCGGAGAATTACCCAACCCTAATTCAAACCTTACAAATCACCACGATAAGGAAGAGACAGGGTCTTTTAAGAAAACGCATACAACACTTTGCAAAATATTCACTTAAAGCTGAGATATAGGTTCCCAAGTCAGGTTTCACCTAGTAAAAATTATACTAATATGTGTGTCTGAAAAAGGGTGAATTTCCACGCCAAACTAGATAGCTATGTTATTAAAAATTGACTTTATGAAAACATTAGTGCGGAATCATTTCTAAATCATTTCCAAGGTAAGTGAATGCTCGCATCTCTAACTCTCTCTCTCTTGTGGCATTGTGTTTTTCCCATTAAATTTTTTCGACCACTTATTTTGTAGCTGAGAAACTTAGCTACAAAATGAGTAGTCAACTTTCAAAAAATGATCTCAAAGTCCATAGAATATACAAAAACCAAAGAAATGTTTTTTTTGAGAATAACCGAACGGAACTTAATACTAATGCAACAGTTTGACCCGAAAACCACATAAAAACTATCGATTTTATTAAGGAAATTTGGGTTCTGCATCCTGGATTTTCCAAAAAGTTATCAATATAATGTATCTTGATTTTAAAACACTTTACAATTTCTTACATTTGTTAAAAAAAAGATTTCACTATTCATAACGTTTTGAAATTCAAAAATTTACAACAAAAAAACTAAAACTAATAAAGTATAAGTTAAATTGAAAAATTTATATTCATTCTACGCTGAACATGATAGTAATTGTAGTCCTTGAATTTCAATGATTGAAAATTAGCAAGAATGATAAAATAAAAATTAAATCATTAAAAATGGTGATATAATTTTTTTTTCTCACTAAAATGATATTAAATTTTCACATGGTGTTCAAAGTCGGCGCTACTCGGTTTTAACCACCCCCCCTCCCAAATAATTTTTAGGCTTAGGAATTAGGCTTAGCCCTTAGGATCAGGTTTCGGGCCCTGTGCATTAGGCTCAGGGACATCCCGTACTTATTTCAGCATCTTTTATTAAAAAAGTATGGTTTTTGGGGTACCTGAAAAATTATTGGCGAGAGGGGGTGGTAAAACCGAGTAGCTTATTTTTGGCGGGGGAGTAGTGTCTCAAAGTCTCTTACTTAGATGATGTTTTACATGATGTCCAAATTCCTACATAATTTCTAAAAATAATGTCCTACAGTTTCAACCAATCTTTGGCGCTTTCCGATAAGGAAGGGGGGGGGGGGGGGTTTGCCTTGGTTCTCCTGCTGTTTTTTGTTGTATTTTGACTTTAGTCTTAGGCGAAGGTAGTCAGCGTATGTTAGGACGGACTCAAACTATTTTAGACTTATTGTCGCGGAGCGATGACCAGAAAGCGACACCCATGAGAGTAAATGTGGTTTCTTGTTTTTTGTCGCAATCGCTTGGTGGCTTGGCTTTATTGTCAGGAATCAGCAATTTGTTGCTGAGTAAACGTTTTGGGGAAAATATATTAGCGTGTGATACTTAGTTTGCGGCCTGTGGGCCTTACGAAGGCCTAAATCAATTGGTAAGGTTGGGTCTTATGACGGCAAAACATCGGGAGAGGCAATATGTGCTCTGTGCGATGGGCGAGCGCGGAACATATTGCGAGAAATGTGCGGTGGTCTGTGTGTGAAATGCTTCAAAGCTTTCCACGTGAATGAATAAAAGGTTGCATTGCGTTTTTATTGTGTTGTCGATGTAGCGCTGAAGAATAAATTGCCGTTTATTCGTGTTTTACGTGAAAATAAGCCTAGAATACTGTTTTTGAGCAAAAAAATTTTTTTTCAAAAATTCCGAAATTTTTGAAAATTCGGCCAAAAATGGGTTAAAAGAGTATGAGCTCTCTAGCTGTAGATTCCTGAAGAGTGCAAGTTTCTAACCATTATTAGGATTACAGAGCTCATACTCTTTGGTGAGAGGGTGACAGAGGTTTACACTCAACGGTGCATATCTATCCTCGATGAGTCCACTTAGATCGAATTTTTGTTTTGCTTTTGGCTTCCAAAACCTGTTTTCTGCACTAATTCGAGCATTTTAGAAATAGTTTGACAGAAGTGAAGCTAAGTTTGATGGTATTTTTACAGTTTTCATAAATCTTTTTCAATACTTTCAAACCATCTTTAGAATGATCTATTAGTGCAGAAAACAGGTTTTGGAACCTAAAAAGCGCGAACTTTTCTGATTTAAATGGACGACCATTTTAAGCACCACCCAACTACCATTATCTAGACACCACCACCTGAGTACGGATAGATGGTCAGTGCCTTGGTATTACCACTTGAGTACCACTTTCTCGGTACCACCGCCTCCGTCTACCATCTGGATACCCTACGGGATACGAAACTATTTCATTCAAAGGTTGTTTCCTCCGGCAGTCAGAATGTTACCGGTTTCATTTCAAATGAAATACAACAGGTGATATAACTTCCACCTGCGTTGAGAGCGAAACGATCATACCTTTTTGCCGCAGTGATCGAATTGATCAGTGTGTTTTCCTTCCATTTTCTGTATCCATCAATTAGTCAGGTATGTTTTAGTCTGTGCGGCTCGTTCAGCACTCCTGATTGAGAGTACTCCTGCTCTAATTTGTTCATAGAGTCAAAGTTGAAGTATTTTTTTATTGGTAAACACGCTTCACGCTAAATTTTCTCTGAATCGCACCTAAGCCAAAAACACAGGGAGACCAAAGTAAAAAGTGGGTCTGATAGCGAGTCTAACTGATGAAAACATTATTTGTTGATCTAAAATTATTAACGTGAAAATCGAAGAAAGAAGTGAAAGAGGAATCCTGTGACGTAAAGAAGATATTTGGACGGCAGTGCTGTAATGCGGCAGTGTTAGGTCTTTCCAATCTTTCGATTCCAGTCGATAAAATTTTAGGTTACCATGACCGCCATACATCCAGTCCGCACTTTCTTGTAACTCAAAGTTTTGCCCACATTTTTCGTGTTTGCAATAACTTTTACATTCTCATGTCCGAAGGTGTGTGTTTTTAGCGAACTTTACAAATGCAAGAACCAAGCAACTTTCGGGCTAGACCATACGAGACAAAGATGGAAGACGTAAGATGTGGTCCCAATTGTCGATTAAACCTGAAAATTAGCGGTAAAAAGCCCAGCGGAATGAACACTTTCGCTAGGCAGCCTCTTCAGAGAAGTTAACGCGCTCCAACAGATATGTTACGAAGGCATAGCCATACTGCCATGGAATGGAGCACGAAGGCACATAGAAAGTGACACTTCAACCGCATACAGGCTGACAAAGTAAAAAATCACTACGTAAATAGTTGCCTGCTATATTATTTACTTTTATAAGAGACTTTGACAGGATATATGCAGTCGCACCGTGATTTGTATAAAAACGTCTAATAATACCTGAAGAAAGAACCTAAAATCATAAACAGAAAATACTGCTGACGACATAAAAAAGTCAAGTGAACTAGCTTATAAGGGCCTACCCACATTCATCTTCTTTTCTTGAGACCTACAGATAGACACCTGAAAAACTCGTTGTGTAATCAATATTTGAAAAAAATCAATACGCAATGGGTTCCTTTAACAAAGTGATTTTTAAGCTTGATAAAAAGCTTTCGAATGCTCAAGTTTTGAGTTTTTTCAAATTACTATTTTTCGCTTAGTTTTTATGATGCTTTCTGATATTGTTCTAGGTGGAGTCAATTTCTCATTGGTCAGTTTTATTTGTGTTTTACAATAATAGTATTGGGTAGTGACATAAGTTGCAGGAACGTTCGTAAGATTGTTTTTTGGTCAAGTTTTCAAAACCTGATCTCAAAACATGTGTTGTAAGTGGCACCAGAACCGGCAGCTCACGGCACCGCATCGGTGCGGTGAGCCGTGCCGAAATTTCAGTTTCTGTTCCTTGAGCTGGTGTCGGTGCTAGGCTCATATTATGATATTTTATTTGTAAATTGTGGTTGCCCTATGTCAGAATAAAAAAATCAAGAAAAAAATGATTTTTTCGCCTTTGTCCACCTGTGGTCATTTTTGAAAAAAAAAGTACTCTGTGGTTATTTGAATGTTTATTGTATCGAACTGAATTTGAAATATACCGCTAAATTTCAGCGCTTAGAAGTTGTTTTGTAAAAAAAAACGGGTACGTGGACGACGAATCTAATATCAGATTTCTAATTTTAAAATAAATGACCACAGTGGAAACTGAGGCAAGAAAATTCGAATTTTTTCTCTCGATTTTCTTTGTTCTGATTTAGAGAAACGGTGAAATATAAACAAAATAGTATGATTCTTAGAAATCATATTTTTTAAATTTAACTAAAAAAACAGTCACTTGAGCGTTCCTGGAACTTGTGCTAATATCCAATATTACACCATATTTTGAACAATCCACTTATTTTTGCGGTCAAAAGCTAATTAATGTACAGGGTGGGCAAATTTTTTTGCACCTTTTGTTTTAGTCATAACTTTTTTCAGAACGCACTTTTTGAAAAATTGTTTATACGAATCGACGCAGAATTCGCAAAGCAATTTTTTTAGTTCGTAATGTCGAAATCACGATTTTGCTTGGTCCCTCCTGTGGTTTGGGCCTTGGCCATCCAGAGACCATCCACAGTCCAGCACCCAAATCGCAGGGGGAACTAAGCGAAAATCGTGATTTCGATATCACATACCAAAACAATTGCTTTCAAATTAACCTTGTTTCAAAAACGCGTTCTGAAAAAAAGTTATGATTAAAACAAACGGTTCAAAAAAATTGTCTCACGCTATACTTATTTTCGAAATTTTTCACTGTTTAAAACCTTCATGAGTGCTTTTAGGCAGAAAATCATGGGCCAGAGTGTGTTGATGTAGGTGTTCAATATCTTTCTGGTCATTCAATTATTTTTTTTCAGTACATCCCGTCATGGCAGCGATGGTTGGAAACACTTATTTTTTCTTCTTTAGTTGGTTTTAATTTTTCTTTTCGCCGTTGACCATCGATATAAGTGGGGTCCAGAGCACCCGCTTATAATCACACCAGGGCTGCACTGGATACATAATATGCGACATCCGATATCCAATATCCGGCACTTTTTGACATCCGATATCAGTAAAAATAGCCAATTTTCCGATAAATCGGATGAACACAAGTTGTTTTCAGATTTTTTTCGAAATTAATCTCTATATGGTATTTGGCATGTATGGGTGGGGGCGTTGCTACTTTTGTGTTTAATTGTGAAGTATTCAGTCAATAAAAAATTCAGTTATTGAATTTCCCTCCAGGCTATTCTTAATTGTTAAATTAAGGCTGAGCTCGAACTCTGCCATCAGCCGGCTGAGGCTGATGGCTGAAGTAATCGTCCATTGTACCAACATGCATATAATATATTATTTAAAAGCCCGTCTTCAGGCTTTTCAACTAGCTATTATTTGTTTTTGAATTATGAAAATAAAGGTATAATTGCTTAAAATAAGTGAGCTGTGAAAATGGACAGTTTACGGGGTAAATTAGTCGCTTTAACTGATCAAAAGTTTTATTCAGGATTAAGGGTTCGACACCATCTATGAAAATCATTTCGTAGCGCAGTTCAAGAGCTTACAGACCTATCTTACAGAATTGCTTTTGAAAATCTGAGTGTTGAAATATGGCCTTTTCAAAAAACAATTTCTTAGAAAAATGACCAAAATCCGAAAAAATTGAAAAAATATGGAGCTTTTATGCAATATTGACCTCACCTTTAGATTAGTCCCCCCTGTTGTTTTTTTTAAAATGCCTTGGTCCCCTGTTGTTTTGAAGGTGATCATGGTTAAGGTGATCAACTTGACCATAATAATCATGATCACCTTTATCACAGTGTTACAATAATCATAATGAACAAGGAGGGCCAAGGCATTTAGAAAAAAACAACAGGGGAGACCAAGCTAAAGTTGGGGTCAACATTGCATAGAAGTTCCAGAATAATATCCTGAACCACACTGCACAGACTGTCGATAATTCCTTTATTCTTCAAAAAAATTTAGAGTTTCTACGGTATCTACTGCTCGATTGGCAACCTTGAATTAGGCTCCAACATTCCACAAACTCAAGTTGTGATCCGAAAAAGGGCAAGCAGGACTTGTGAAAAGGGTACTAACACAAATGAGATTGACTGCTCTTCCGATTTGATTGAGACCAACAAAGTATCATACATCCAAAACTTCCTCTCAAGTGTTGTGGACACTCTTCCAGTCATTGGTTTTCTTCAACAAATGCCGACCCGAGAATTCATATTCAAATTCTATGTGACCGTTTTGGTGATTGAGCTGTGCTACAAAACACTTACCAGGTTAGTCTACACAATAAGTTAGTCAAAATTTTCAGGTTTCATAGATCAGGTGCATAGATTTTCAATTTTTTTGACCGCAATGACGGTCGCGAATTTTTTCCTGGTTCGGTTTATGGGCTTACAGGTTCGAACCGGTTTTCTGCGCCATGGAAGCCACTCGTTTATATTTAAGTAGTTTGGGTTTTCAAGGCATGCCAAGACTAGTTCACAAGTGCCAAAACACGGTAGCTAGTCTACACGATAAGTTAGTCAAAATTTTCAGGACATTGATCTTCTTTCTGAACCCTTGTCATTTGTCAACTGTTTTGCAGTTAATATTAGTATGCGTATCTTGTATTTTAGATTTTTCAATAATTATAATTTATTTTTAGTTAAAAATTCCACAGAAGAATTATGGTCCTGGGCTGTTCAGGTAGACATTTTTAATAAAGGCCTACTTACTTCGATAAGTACTATTATAACTGCTCTCTTTTTTTGTTTAAATTCTAAATTAACTGCCAAATACCGTATTTCCTCTAATAGAAGAAGACCCGGGTGTTATATTTTTCAACCTCCGTCTAGGAGGGTGTTATAATAGAGGGGGGTGTTCAATATTTCAACCATGTCGCGCCAAAGACGCCGGGTTTTTTGAACAATACTTTTTTTGTGGCGCAAAAACACTTTTTTTTGGCGCAAATCCACTTTTTTTTGCGCAAATTTTTGTTTTGCGTAATTGGATTGAAAATTTTTAACTTTTTTCAAAAGTTTTTACATCATCATGTAGCCCTGCTTTTCTAGTTTCTGTTAGATATCATTTATTGCATCATCTTTGAAAAATGTAAGACAAAAAGGTAAAAGTATGAACCAAATTAGAGTAGCAATTTGGTTCATACTTTTACCTTTTTGTTCACATTTACAGGTAATGCAATCAATGGTACCTCATCAGAAACTAGAAAAGCAGGGCTACATGATAATATTAAAACTTTGAAAAAAAGTTAAAAATTTTCGACGCTACTTGCATATACCCCTCCAAATCAAATTTTTTTAAAAGTGTTTTAAAACACCCTATATCGACTCAAAATCGCCTCAGGAGTTCAAAAAAGACATTATTTTTAAGTTCTGGTCTATAAAAAATTGAGTTTTGGGCACTTTTGAATTTCGACTTTTTACCTGTTTTATCATGTTTTGGTCACTGGAGCTGGGCAAAAAGAGTCTCTTTATACATTTTTAATCAAGAGTCTTGCTCGGAATTATGTCTGAGGTAAGTGAGTGCGCGCATCTCTAACTCTCAAGCCCCCTGCGCCCCCTTCGGGGGCGCAGGGGCTTGGGGGCTTGGAGTTGAGATGCGCACACACACATACCTTAGATGCAAATCACTCGAAAGTGACTCTGGATGCATAAAAATGTATGCATACCAGAGTTTATTTATGCGGTAGGCCGCAGTCAACATAACTATGTTCAACATCTTCCTTTTTGTTTAAAATTTGTCCCTTTTTTGGTCCATTTCCACCCAAATACAGACCTAAACCCCTTTAAAAATGGTCAAAATGGGTAGTTTTGGGTGGTCCCAAAACTCAGTTTTTTATTGACGAGAACTCGAAAATATTTCTTTTTTTTTGAACTCCTGAGGCCAATTTAGGGGTTGTGGGTATATATCTCCCCACATATATCTCCCCTGCGTATATCTTCCCAAATCCCAATTTTACAAATTTATTTAACTTATAGTTGTCTTACAACACTACTTTACGGTTGTGGATGGTGTCCAGGTGGTGCTAGTCAGGCAGGGCTACCCAAGTAGTGTTACTACTATCTGCGGTGGTAGTAGCCAGGTTGTGGTACCTAAGTAGAGGTCCTTAGGTAGTGGTACCCAGTTAGTGATGCTCAGGTTGTATGATTTAGGCAATGGTACCCTAATGGTACTCAAGCAGGGTTAGAGGCACCTATTCAGGTGGAATTAGCTGGGCAGTGGTGCTCATGTAGTGTTCGTGAAGTATCATTCAGAAGGCGCGGATCCTGCGCAAAATTTTCATATTAATCATTTTGTCTTACGAGCAACTCCTATAATTTTAATTTTTCTATGTAATCTTGCCTCAGTTCCACTCGATAATCTTTAGTAAAATGCAATTTTAATGCGTACTTCTGAGTTTCGCTGAATTCGCCACGCACATCCATTTATCCCCAGACATCACCATCTACCTAAACCACCTCAGAATTGGATGCCCTATTGGTTACGAAACTACTCCAGGACTGTGGTTTTTGCAAGTCAAACCATTACCAACCCGTGTTCAGGACACAATTCTGGATAGGGTATATTAATTTTAATTTAATTTTTAATAACTTTTAGCTAAAATTCAAAATTTTGGATTCTGGAGGGGAATCTCTATTAAGGGCAGGTACCATGTGGTGTCCTACCAAGCTTAAGGATTATTGGTCTTATAATGAATATTTTATGACCGTTATTCAAGAAAAAATAATGCCTACTACCACCAGGATTTGAACCTGTAACCTCAAAAATTTGGAAAGGGATTCACCGAGGGGCGAATATGCAGAGAGGCAGTTTGTAAAGGGTGAATTTACCTAGAGCCGTGATTAGGTTATTTAACGATGGATCATACCAGGTTTAGTGGTGGACTGTATATCTGGGGAGATATATGATGGGGATATATGTGGGGAGATATATGCTGGGGAGATATAAGAGGGGAGATATATGCTGAGGAGATAAGTGTTGGGGAGATATGTGTGGGGAGATGTATACCCATAACCAATTTAGGTGGGTATAGGGTGTTTGGGAACATTTTAAAAAAAGTTGATTTGGGGGGGGGAGGTATATGCAAGTAGCGCCAAATTTTCAATCTAAAACTTGCGCCAAAAAAGTGGATTTGCGCCAAAAAAAGTATTGTCTTTTTTTTAACAAAAACAACAAAAAAATTAGCCATTCGAATATTTATTCCCAAACCATTGATCAAAACCAAGAGGTGAAAAAAACAACCAGAACAACATCCAAAATCATAAGAACAACCTGGAGGTGGAAACAAAAATATTCGTTGTAAAACAAAAAAATTTCGATTTGTTTAATGTTTTTGACTCTGGGGGGGGGGGGGGTGTCTTTATATAGAGGGGGGTCTTCTATTAGAGGAAATACGGTATTTTATTCTCAAGACTTTTATTCAAAAATGAGGGAATATTTTCTGAAACAGCCTGTACGTCTAAAAAAAGGTAATTTCAGCTGTTTCGATTCAGTTTGTATATGGTAAAATAGTTGATTAATATTTATTCATATAAATTAACATTTTTCAAATTCAGATCCCAGGCGCTTTAATGGCCTTGGCTTTTCCTGTTCTTGATACTAGATTGGTAATTGAATGAATCTTATTTCAATACATTTCAATCATATAGTTAATTTCAGATGTTTGGAGAAATTTTTATTTTTTCGCTCAACATATTCTCATAGTTAGCGTGCCATTTTACCTAATGTCTTTAAAAGGTAGTTAAACAAACGCTTACAGCATTTGGCCCTAGAAAATTTGTTCTCTGATTTTTTTTTGCAACTACCCCCTTCCCTATTTGTAAATAGTTCTTACACTTACATTTTCTAGATACTTCCTACACTCCCGAATCTCTGACCAACTATTCATGGCCTATTTTTTCGGCCTCACTGCTGGTTCTCTACCACTTTCTCGTTCTGCAAACTGTGAGCCTGCTGACCCAGGTCAACCTAAACTTTATCATGTGTCCAGCTGTCTGTGATCCATTCAAAGGCAGGTTCTACAGAATCCTGGCTGTGGCCACCATAGTATGCTGGCTGTTCCTGTATTAACCAAGCTTTATAGCTTTCTTTACTTGTATTCGACTTCAAGGATACGAGTTAACTTACAGGGAAAAAAAACAACTATGAAATGTGATTAGTCATGCTTTTGTTATTTTTCATATGTTGTATTGGAATAAAAGTGGTAGAATTAACTGTATAGCGCCGTGCAAATTAGCAAAATTCGTTTCAGCATTATTAAAATGATTTCTCTTAGCGCCGTTCAAGAGCTACAAAGCCCTTTTCACAGAATAATTTTTAAAGTTTGAGTGCTGAGATATATCTTTTCAAAAGAAAATCGATTTTAAAAAAAACTAGAAAATGGAAAAAGTTCGAAATTTTAGGAATTTTTTAAAACAATTAATTTTTTTAAAGACTATATATCAATTTTTAAAAATTTTTTTTAAAATCCTTCTGTAAGGACTATCCGGAAGGACTAAAATCTAGACTGACTGACTACAATTGAAAAATCCTAAATAAATTTTTGACTAGTTAAAGTGATGAAAATGCTTGTCAAAACTTCAAAAATACCCGACAGCTGCTCATAGCCAAATCATGGCTATCATTAAAAAACTTTCTTATGAAAAATTGCTGTTACGAAAAAATGTGTTACGAAAATTCGCTGTAAAATGGCCGTATTGACCTTTAGTAGGCATAATTTTCAGCTTGGTTTCCCCGTGGTCTTTTTCTTAAAAATGCCTTGGTCCCCCTGCTGTTTTGAACATGGTCATGGTTGAGGTGATCAAATTTCCATGGTCACATTTTTCGTCAAAAGTCTTTTATAATGCTAGCGTTAGCATACAGAGAGAAAGAAGCAATTAAAGCAAAGGAAAGTACAGGAATAAACATTAACACTCCGATCTTCCGCGTGACTTTTGGCTCACTGAATACAAAATTTCATCGGGAACACGATGGCTTTTTCAGATTTTTTTCAAATCTAAAAGGTGGTTCACATCAGCCTTTGAAATATGTGACCCATACGCCGGGCACTACAAAGCTAGATAGAACTGTAACTTTTTTTCAAATATGATTGTAGATTATTTATAAAATTATAAAAAATTGAGTCTGTTATCGTTGTGGGCTAATGAGTTGTTATATGCTTATTTGGTAATACCTTTTGATTGAGTATAATGGTGTGCATGAATTTCTGAACACCACCCGAATTAGTCCATTTAACGTTCCCGAAGGTCTAGTGAATCAAAAATATATCAAACTAACCCTACTTATTACCACGCCATATTCAAAGCACCACATCATCAGGAGTGTTTTGGTATATGACAAGTATTGTGACAAGCGCAACTTTAAGTATAGTAATCAAACTATATAGTGACCCACTTAAAATTAGATTTAGAATTTCTTGTGTTGGCAATTGTGAATCGACATTAGGTACGATGCAGTTGGCTCAACCTAAATACTTGTCACATACCAAAACACTCCTCATGATGTGGTGCTTTGAATAAAGCATTGTGTTCCCTAGTTCGATATACTTTCGATTCACTAGACCCTCGGGAACGTTAAATGGACTAATTGGGTGGTGTTCAGAAGTTCAAGCACACCATTATACTCAATCAAAAAGTATTACTTATAACAGACTCAATAACAGACTTAATTTTTTATGAACAATTTTAATCCTCAATCATATTTGAAAAAAATCACAGAAAACAGCTAATTATAGAAGTTTATAACAAAAATGGGTAACACTTTACTTGCCCCCCCCCCCCCACGGCTGACCCACTTTCGAGGTTAATTTTTAAAAACCGATTGCATATTCGTGTTTCTCGACCCGGATTTTTACGGGAAATGATCATCAGATTCTGTGAAAGTGAAAAAAAATTTTTTTGGGATTTGCCTTGGTCCCCCAAGGCAAAATTTTAGAAAAATTTAAAAAAAAAATTTTCAAATTGGCGCTTTGAACTTTTGAGTTTTAAAGGGATTAAGGGCTGTATTGGGGGGGAAGGGAAAAGAAGAGGGCCACTTTTATGGCAGAACAATAGAAAAGTAAATATATGTATTCTTCGAGTGCCTCACCATGTTTTTCAACTGGGCCGTGGCAAAAAGAGACTCTATACGCATTTTTTGATCAAGAGTACTGTTCGGAATTATGTCTAAGGTAAGTGAGTGCGCGCATCTCTAACTCTCAAGCCCCCTGCGCCCCCTGCGCTCCCTTCGGGGGCGCAGGGGGCGCAGGGGCTTGGAGTTGAGATGCGCACACCCACATACCTTAGACACAAATCACTCGAAAGTGACTCTGGATGCATAAAAAAGCATGCATACCAGAGTTTATTTATGCGGTAGGCCCAGTATTCAAAACTATGTTTAACATCTTTTTGTTAGGGGCCTTGTGTGATTAGTGGCCCCTTTTATTCCCTTCCCCTCCCAATACAGCCCTTAATCCCTTTAAAATTCAAAAGGCGCCAATTTAAAAAATATTTTTTTTTCAAATTTTTCTAAAATTTTGCCTTGGGGGACCAAAGCAAATCCCAAAAAATTTTTTTTCACTTTCACAGAATCTGATGATCATTTCCCGTAAAAATCCGGGTCGAGAAACACGAATATGCAATCGGTTTTCAAAAATTCACCTCGAAAGTGGGTCAGCCGTGGGGGGGGGGGGGCAAGTAAAGTCTAGCCCAAAAATGTATATTAAAAAAATGTGAAGTAGTTTTTAATTGGTCTTTTGGTCTAGAAATTTTAGATCTATGGAGACAAATAAACATGCAGAAAAAAGCCTGCTCACGTAGCTAAAAAATGAGATATATATCAACGCTCTATCATGAAAGTGCCAAAAGATATAAACGAAAATACAAAACATCACTAAAATTTTTGATCAAAAATTTTAAAAGCGCGCCTTTTGAATTTTTTTTCGAGCAAAAAGGAAATAGTGCAAAACGGTTTTAAATGCTTGAAAAAACACGGAATACTCAATAGACGTGACAGGGTGTCAGCGCTATTCAAGGCTATTCAAAACAAAATCCTTGAAATTCTTTTATCCACCAGAGTGACTTTCAACATTGTTTTGTGAGTCGGTCTGAACGGCATATATAAAAAAATAACACATCGTGGCACTATTCTTATTGGTACCCCCCCCCCCCCCCAATCATAGGATTTTTTTTCAAAATTTTTTAAGCTATTTTTTGAATTTTTTGAACTGAAGATCATTA
This sequence comes from Ditylenchus dipsaci, assembly GCA_004194705.1. Lineage (NCBI taxonomy): Eukaryota > Metazoa > Nematoda > Chromadorea > Rhabditida > Anguinidae > Ditylenchus > Ditylenchus dipsaci. The sequence continues at coordinate 24,750 of SADC01000410.1, forward strand.
TTAATACTTTTTATTGAACAATGGTGTGGTTAATTTAGCATGGACGAGTTAAAAGGATTCAATACGAAGCGTCTTTACGAAGTTTGGCTTTTTCTGATGACCAATTTATCAAATGGCTTCAATCTAAGAATTTGCTTTTTACAACTTGACAGTGTCCAGGAAAAAATGTCCAGGTATTAACACACCATTGTTCAATAAAAGCATTAATAATGATTTTCAGTTCAAAAAAATTCAAAAATAGCTTAAAAAATTTTGAAAAAAAATCCTATGATTTGGGGGGGGGGGGTACCAACAAGAATAGTGCCAAGTTATAGGTATTTATATGAAATAGTGTGATTTTCAAAACTAAAATTTTAAGGATCTTTGATTAATCTAAATTTTATCTTTGGTCGAATGAATATTTATGCAACAACAGGAAGATAGAGAAGCTCATAAGGAACATTTACAGTTTTTAAAAACAGACCTGGAAAAAGTTACAGCCTTATAAATTTCTAGTGCCCGGCGTATGGGTCACATATTTCAAAGGCTGATTTGAACCACTTTTTAGATTTGAAAAAAATCTGAAAAAGCCATCGTGTTCCCCACGAAATTTTGTATTCAAGGAAGCCAAAGTACGCTCGAGGATCGGAGTGTTAAACACGTTTTGCTAAATCAGAACAGTTTGGTTTTTGAATTCGCTTTGAGACAAACCAAGTAATAGACTGCAAGAAGTAGGTGAACACAGTGCCAAGAAAACGATTTGAATAGGAGGGCTAGACTTTAGAGTTTAGGCTGTATATGAACTCGTAAAAATTCAACTGGTAAACATGAGACTCGTAAATCATGATTGGTGAAACATGAGACTCTCAAATCATGGAACTTAATTTGACTAGATCGGATTCATGGAATCAAATTTATTGAAACGCTGGGTGCGGGATTTTTCAATATTGGACGCACCTATAGGGTTAGCCGTGCTGTTTTTTCTTCATTTCTCCTAATCAGCCAAGTTTAGGCTACAAAGGCACCTACATTGACAAGAAACGCCCTTGACTGGAAATGTGGTCAATTCCGAATGTCTGCTGTGGTGGTCAGACGATGCAGCCACAATCGTCATCCGCCGTGACTATTCACTTGCCCGCAAGTACCGTCGATATGAGAGCGTCACAGGAACAGGTCTGTGCATTGCTCTCCTTGCTTCCGGTTAGTTGATTACTCTTCTTTTCGCCTCATGCCGATGTGTAGCGCCGCGTTTGCTAAGCTGTTTACGGTCCACAAATTTAGCCCAACTGTATTTTGACTGATCTAATTCATCCAATGGTCTATAATTTTGAGAGCGCTTTAATTTTATGACCAGGGAATTCTAAGGGACCGTGTGCGGGGAATCAATGCAAACAATTATCTAGCTCTCTGCATTTTTTTCAGTCGTGAGCATTAATGGTCTCAAAATACACAAAAATATTTGCGTGAATCGTATCGCGTGTATAAATCTACTTCAAATGTTTACCACAGATTTATGTTTGAGTTTTCAGAGATATGTCTGCTGGAGATGTTGTCACCATTAAAGAATGCCGTCCTCTGAGCAAGACTGTCCGCTTCAATGTCCTCAAAGTCGTCAAGGCCGCTGGTTTCAGAAAGGCGTTCGACAAGTTCTAAGGCAATGATGCGTTATTCAAACATGTTTGTTCCCGAATGTCTCGTTGTTACACTTTAATAAATTAAATAGTGAAAATCGTGTGGCTAGTAGTAGTAGTGTGCGGTGAAAACTTAAAAAAACTCCTTGTTCAGCAGTGTCTAGATTATAGTTGAAATTGCATAGCGGTTCTCTTGTTGACACATGTGGTTTAACAATATTGTACAGGGTTTGTCGAAATAACGCGGACACTTTCGAAATTTTTCTCAACATGGCACCCTCAATAAACTGCCACCGAATCGGCCTCTTCAGAGGTGGTGGTTATCCAAATTCGACTGTACGGGTATTCATGTGTATTTAGAAGTTTGGAGCACCAGTTGATGTATTCTTTCTGCCTTATCCTGGGAGAGTGGTGGTTGAGTTGGTTTTAAACTGGTTGAAGATGTTTAGGGTAGTTTAGGCTGGCTTCAAGTAATTTAGGATGATATAGGCAACTTGGGGGTGGTTTGGAGTAATCTGGGGTTGTTTGGGCTGGTTTGGGTATTTGGGGCTGTTCGGGATAACTTGAGGTGGTTTGATTAATTTGGGATGTTTGGGGTAATATGGGGTGGTTTGGAGTAACTTCGGGTGGTTTGGAGTAATCTGGGATGGTTTGTTATGATTTCGGGTGTTTTGAATAATTTCGGGTAATTGGTGCGGTTTAGGGTAATTTGGGGTGATTCGGGATGACTTGGCGTGTTTTGGGTGGTTTCGGGTAATTTGGGTGGTTCGGGGTGATTTGAGGTGGTTTCGGGTGGTTTCGGCTAATTTTTGTTAATTTGGGGTGGCTTGGGTTGATTCGGGGTATTGGCCTCAAAAAGCTGCCATAAAGGCATATCAGGCCTATCAGACATGACAAAGTGAAAAAATCTGAACGAAACAGAAGAAAACAAGGGCAAATTTTGGTATTTTCTAGAGTGAGGAGTCTGATTGAGTAGTCTGATTACTCACTCAGCATCCGCAGAATCATCATCCTCAATCAGACTCTTCAATCCCTATTGTGAACAGAGTGTGGAGGCTTAAACAGATTGCGGATGCTGTTTGAGGATTCTGTTTCCTCATTGTGAACACTACAGGATGAGGATGCTGTTTGCGGATGCTAAATCCGGATGAAGAGTGAGGATGCTAAAGTGTTCACAATGAGGAGGCTGTTTGCGGATGCTGAAACAGACTCCTCATTGTGTGTGCGCCTTAACAGAATTTTCAAATGGAATCGTACAGTTGAATGGTTGAATGTGAGCTATATGTTCATTTGTGAGTACATTTCGTCTGTTAGTGATAATATCAGGTTGTTCAAAAAGTTCCGTCCGATTTTTCATTTTCAAACAGCATGCCAACAAGTTCAGCGACGATAACAATAAATCCCTCCGGTGGATAATCCCCTTCATACTCGATCACTGTTTTCCATCGTTCCACCAAATCTGTAAACCCTCGAACGAAAAAGCCCGAAGACTTTAACTGAAAGAATTGCTCGACAAATTTCTTGATCTCCTCCTTAGTCTGGAACTCTTTTCCCTTGATGTGATTTTGCAGCGAGCGAAAGAGCCTTTCTCAGTTTGTCGTCGTCCGAATGGCTTGGCCTCCCGCTCCTTTCCTCATCTTCCAGATCATTTACACCTTTTTCGTCAGTCCTGAATCTCTTCATCCACTCAGAACATCTCCTTTCCGAGAGCGTCTCATCACCAAATACTTCTCTCAATTGTCTAGCCGCTTCCGCTCCTTTGATCTCGTTGTCTTTCTCGAGAAGGAAAAGGAGACAATGCCGCTTATGCTTCTGGAGACTATTTACCATGATGTTTTCCTGAAAAGATCAGAGAAAATGAATGGCTGTAGATGGAAACCCAGAGAAATATAAAGAGCGAAAATCGGACGGAATTTTTTGAACAACCGGTTAGTTACATTCGAGAAAATATAACACTTGACCCTCTTTTTCACCCATAGCCATTATTTACGATATGTTAGAAATTGGTCGGTCAACACAGCAAACTTGATGGTCGGTATTAGGATCCAGTACAGTTTATGCCTCTAATAAAAAATTAGATTTTGTAAATAAGCCATTTCAATTTTTAAATTTCAAATTTCTAAAGGCATGGAAGACATTTACTATTGTGTGTTATGTAGTAAACATATTCATTTACATATTTCCTTGCCATAGTCAAAATTTGTTTTAATAAAAGCAAGAAGCAAGCCATCCATTCATTCTACAAGTTTGACAAGAGTGGCAAAAGAAGAAACAATTCATTACTTCCTTATCTTCCTTCCAATTTTGGATTTATTCGGGTCGCACCCTGGAAAAGTTACATGACAAATCTGTCTGTTTTATATAATAAGGGGAAGGCGAGATTACATGCCTTGCCACCAATAAAGTGTCATTCATGTAGCAGCAGCTATAAGCAGCACTGTTGCTTGAATAAAAGTTGTACTAAACAAAATGCCGACAAACTTTTTACTGCCTTTAACTATGTTTTGTTTCAAAGGTCAATTTGGTTTCTTTTTAAGGCTCAAATGGATAAAACACACATATACACCAATAAAATTACAACAGCTTAATCGGCTTTCAAAATATCAAAACAATAGGTAGGAATATCGGCGGCACTGGTCTATATTTAACTTTTAGATTTGTGTACATACACGGTGATCAAACTTTTTCTCCCACATGTGTTTTGCCCATAACTTTTTATTGAAAGACTCAAATATTGTGTTCGACCACCCATTCGAAAACCCTAGAACTGCCATTTTGTTTAAGGAAAAGAACGTAGAGCTTTTGGCAATTGGAACCCAAGCTGCAGCTATTTTTAAAATTTATCAAATTTAATTCTTTGTTATATCTTAGCAATGTCTTCACTCTCCAACTATGTCCCCAGCTAGAAATTTGCATTGAAAGAAATGGAAGAAGTGTGGAGACCAGATAAAAAATGCTGCTGTTGTTCCTTGAATAAACCTTTGTTGATAACTTGTTGAATTTTTCAAGAATTTATAAAATAGCTGCAGCTTGGGTTCCAATTGCCAAAAGCTCTACGTTCTATTTTTAAACAAAATGGCAGTTCTAGGCATAGTTGAACCGCCGCCGGCGGCACCCCTTTAGTTACCTTCGGCGGCCCCCGGCGGTGCCCGGCGGTTATAGTTTTTCGAGATGATTGTGCTGCTCTCATCTGGAAAAACTATAACCACCGGGCACCGCCGGGGCCCGCCGAATGTAACTGAAGGGGTGCTGCCGGCGGCGGTCCAACTATGGTTCTAGGGCTTTCGAACGGGTGGTTGAACACAAAATTTGAGCCTTTCAATAAAAACTTATGGGCAAAACAAATCTGGGAGAAAAAGTTTGATCACCCTGTGTTTTGCAAGTTACTTGCTTTAGTGTTTATTACACAGACATGCTGAATAAACGCGAAAAAATCACGTTACTCTCTCTTCATTTGTTTTCGAAAATGATTCGAAATCTTTAACTACTTTTTTCTGCTTAATACAATAAAACAAAAGTTCTTATCACCTTATTTTTTCTAATTTAAGACCCCTGGTTCAAATTCATGTTTTTGGCATTGTATTTTCGAGCCATTTTTTAAAGCCTTCTCTTAGCCAAGTATTAACTATTTTATAGCTCATTTCACTGGCTAGAAAATGAGTGGTAACTCTTCTCAAAAAATTCCAATGCCAAAAACACTATTTTGAACCAGGGGGCTGAAATTAGAGAAAATACAGTACTTTCTGGACTAAAAATCTTGAATATTCTCAAAAATTTAGCCTTCCACCTCTCAGGGATAAATCGTCTTTTTAAAGTAAGTTAAAGTAAAAATTTGTAAAGTTATTTAGGATTTTTTTGTTAACTTATCACATTTGCCGGTTAAAGGCTTTTTAGGCGCACACATACATACCTAAGACACAAATCACTCTAAAGTAGGGTGGGGAAATTCGCGCGAACATTGAAATAGCCCCGAATATTCGCGAATATTCGCGCGAATATTCCGAATCTTCGCGAATATTCGCGAACATTCGAACTGTCGTCTTATGAACAAATGAAAAAGAAAAAACAGTAAATTAAATGCTTAAATAATCACAACCGGCACTAAAACACATTCCAATTAGCTTCATTGACAATAAAATAAATTCAATCAACATTCAAAAAGAATGTATCAGCGTGTTTTGACCAACACGCTTTTTTATCAACGAGCTAACGACTGGCTTTATTTTATATCACCAATTCAAAAATTTCGGAACTTTTGTTTTATCTTGGGGTCGGGGTAGTACCTAAGTTCAGTAAACTGAGGGTTACATTAAATGTCATTCATACGTAGCTCAACTTAAAAGGGCATGCTCACCTGTTTAAATTTGTCTCCGCCAACTCAATTTTTTTCCTAATCATTGAACTTCTGCACGGATTTTCCAACTTGGTTTCTAACAAAACAAGGTCTAGAATTTAATTTTAGGTGTAGTTTTGTTAGAAACCAAATAAAAAAATCCGTACAGAAGTTCAATGATTCAGAAAAAATTTAATTGGCGGGACAAGTTGAAACAGGTGAGAATGCCCCTTTTAATGACTAGTTCACAATGCTGGACTGCAGTCGCCACCCTCAGTCCGGACTCACAATCCGCTCTGAGGATCGTTTTTCCTCTCAAGTTAGGATTGTTGTTAATTTTAGGTAAAACGGCTTTTAAAAAGACCTTATTTTTAAATCCAATTAAGACATGGGTCTCTAGCCGTTTTGACCAACACGCTTTTTTATTGACACGCTTTTTTATTTTATTTCGATTCAGAGTCTCTATTCGTAAATAAATTAGCTTTTTTGAATTTTATTAGTTCTGACACGAAAAAATTGTTGAAACTCATTTGTTTTTGTCCCATCGAATCAGTCGGGCCTCTTGCATATTTTTTATCCTATATTTTCATTTCACCCCCAGTCATTTCACTTCCATATCATTTCATTTCGAGACATCAAATTAAAAAGACATCAACTACTATTGACTTACTACAGCTGTTTGAATGTTCGCGAAATTTCTTTTATCGCGAACATTGCTTGCGAATATTCGCGAATATTCGCGAATATTCGCGCGAATATTCGCCGAATATTCGGAGTTCCCCACCCTACTCTAAAGTAACTTTGAATTTGTTTTTGCCAGTCTTTAGTTTTTTCCCAATTTAAAAAAAAACGAAAATTTAAAAATTTGTTGAATTTTCGCTTGGCATCTGAAACTATTACAAAAGTAGAGCATTCTTCTGTTTAAGAAAGTCTGTCTTGGCTCGAGAATATTTGTCATGCAGCAGACAAGGCACACCTTTTCCGGTGTAGGGTGTGACCACCACTTAATTGGTTAATCTTGTACAATGCAACTACTACTGCTACAATAATTGCTAGTTTAATTGGCAGATGTTGTGGATCGGAAAGCGGTAAATACAAAGATAGACTTATACTATTATAGTTGTAATATGTTTTGATCTGCTTGTCCTGCTTATGTAAAAAAAGTTGTTTTTGGTGTAATGGTGTAGAGGATTGCCAACAGGGTATGTGTAAATGGGAGGGATATGTTGTGCTTGCTTTGTTACTAATACACACTTTATTGCCCCCTTGTTATACGGCAAATTATTAAAGGGATGAAAAGGTAAGATGCCGCATGCCTATAAATTATTGTTTTTCGAGGAGTAGATCAATGTTTTTCGGATTGCTTTCCGGGTGTATGTAAAAGCCATTTAAATTTAATGAAGATGATTACGGTAGATTATGTCATTTTGGGTAGTAAATTTTGAAATATTACCATTTCTTAATTGCCGCACACGTGAGCTTATTTTTCAATCACCAAAAAATCTGAAAATTTGGAGTTAGATCTCAAGGTTTTCGGACGCCCAACCAAGATCTAAAAAAGGAAATTGGTAGAGAGGTATATGAAATATAAAAAGAGTGGATAATTATTCTAACTGATTCCAGCTGAAAAAATAATTAGGACTCAGTTGAGACAATAAAAAAATTAGCCAAAATCATTGTGCCCTATTCTAGTTTAGGCATGTTAAAAAAAATACAGGGGTAACAAAAAAAAGTTGATGAGAACAGTTAAGAAGCTATTCGATTAAACTTAAAAACTGCATCGAAAATTAAATGTGAAAAATTGAAAAAAACCTTAAATTTTCTAGCGGGACGGGACAGAAAATGAATATTTTTCTAGGACGGGACGTCGGGACAGGACAGACTGGAAATTTTTTCCGGGACGGTATATTTGCTAAAAAACCTACGGGACGGTATTTTCGTCCCGTTCCGAGGCCATCTCTACTTGATAGTGTTATCATCTTTCAAAAGAGGTTGAAAATTGAAGCAGAAAAACGGAAAACCAAAGCGATTTCAAAAAAAAGATCATTTTTGCACAAAAAATCAATATTTTTTTACAATAAGCAGCACAAAATTTATTTTAAGATAATTAAGCTGAAGAAAAAAACAAAGCACTTAAGGTGCTACCCCTAAATTTAGTTGGTCCTGCGCGAACTCGAATTTAGCAAATCGCTGTGCTTATCAAGCTGCCTGGTTCTTTAAATAAAAAATTGGGGAATATTTTTCTTTTTTTCGGTACGCCCTGTACAATAACCCGCTCAAATTAGTGTAACTCAGAGAACCAAATCAAAAAAAACTTTCTATTAAAAACGACACATTTACAAAAAGTTGAACTTTTTGTAAAACTCGAGCTCAAAACTCAAAAATACTGATATTATAGTCTCATTGAGACACTTATGTATCTCATCTTAACAACTTCTTCAAAGCTCAACTTTTTATCCTTGCAACCCAATTCTAACCTTTTTAGCCTTAACACCAAAAAGGCATTGAAGCGATTAGTCATTTAGAGCAGAACAAGGGAAGCAAGACAGGCCTGCAAAGCTCTCAACCCTCAAGGCAATCATAATTAATTCCATATATATTCCATTTAACATGTCTTGCTCATGATATCCACTCTATCCTCTTCATCGCCCATTGAAGTATTAATAACCTAATTGAGTAGACTTCTTAAGCCAAAAACAAAATAACTCCTCATCTTTTTTTCAATAAGCACCACAAAAAGTTCAACTCCAGAAACCCATCCACCACCCACTTCTCAATTACACACAGCAGAGCCCTAAAAGCAGGCGTCTCTTACCCTAATGATTGGATGGAGGAGTGGGAGGAGCCAGTGATTACAGTAGCAGCACCCCTATTGCGCCACTTCCCAAGTGTTTAGTTGGTGTGCTCAAGTGCTAGATTATTATTTTGGTGCTATGGAGTCCTTCAAAATAGAATCACTGATAAGACCTAAACCATTTTTGCCGCAATCCCCTTTTGTTTCTGCTGCTGCTAATTCAATTAATTTCGGCTTTAATCTGTCTAGTCAACCTACTAATTTGTGCTTTAACCAATCCACCCAGCAGCTATTAAGCAATTCACCTTTTTTAAACAATTGTGCTTTGAGTGCTAAAACAGAAACTTCTTCTGATGATTCTAATAAGAGCGATTCGGAATTGGGAAGCGGTGCAGATCGACTAGATGATGGCAAAGACAGTCATATAAGGAGTGTGCAGATGGACCGGACAAAATGCAAGGAGTGTGCTGCTCTGCAGGTTAAAGTTACTTTAAGATACCGTATTTCCTGTATTAACTGCCCATGCTCTAATAACTCCCAGACCCTCGTCTTTTTACTAGGATTTCAGAGTTAGAGCCATATTCGATCAATAATTTCAAGATTTTTGAAGGGTTGAAAAATATATCCTTATGGGAGTTAATATTTTATATAGTCTTTATTCAGTCTTTGAAAAGGAGGGCCAAGGCATATTTTCAGTACCCAATGTTCAATAGAACCGTACAACGAATTTTAGCTAAGGTTCGATTTTAGTTAAGCCAGGGCTTCCATGTTTACTTATTAATAAGATCGATACTTATTTTGAGACTCCAAATCTTATTTTTTAGAATTTCACGTAATAATCTTATTTTTTAACACCGAAAAAGAAGTAAGCACTGGATAGGATAGGATATCCATGCCTAAACACCCTAAAATGTACTTATTTTGAGCAAATGTATTGATTTTAAAAATTTTGAGTCCAGAGCCCTGAGTTAACCCTTAAATGCGCACACTATGATGTATAGTTTTTTTTGGAACGCAAACGACTCGTCAACGCAAAAAACTCGTCGAAGCCAAAACTCGCCAACGTCAAATTTCGTCGACGGAGAAACTCGCCAACGACGAAAACTGGCTAACCGCAAAAGCCGCCAGTGAAAAAAACGCCGACAGAAAATTCGGTTCAACTGCCTTGCTTGGGACCGGCCATAGGGCACGTTAATGCTGGCGAGTGTCTGCGTTGGCGAGATTCGCCATTAGCGAGATTTGGCGTTGGCAAATCTTTTTTGGATAGCGAGTTGGTTACGTCCAGGTTTTTTTTAAAAAAACAAATTACATATTTGATTACAAATCAAATACTAATATTTTAAAAATACCGAAATTTGACGCAAAAGGGCCATATATGGGTGTCCCATATATGGGACACCCAAACACCGCAAAATTAATAGACCAAACTAACTAGTCGATTTGCAAATCGAATTAAAACCCAAAAATTTATTCTTAACAAATGTCTCTGATAATTTCTTCTTTTCGAACCAGCGAAATTATCGCCGCAAATGTCATTGACTAAACCACAAAATCGCTAAACAAATGACTGAGATTACTAGATAGTCTTGTTAGCTTCCAAAATATTTTTTGTCTTCATATCTTTTTTATCTCAATAATTTATGCACTAAGCATCCCAAAATATAAGCAGCCTGGGCCAGCAAGATTTATTTGCGTGAAGCAATAATTTTTCGGCAGATTGCTTACTGAAATAAATTGGCTGGGTTAGTGCTCTGTTTATGAGGTCTAATTTGGCCGATTACACCCCCTCGCCTATATTTGCCTCAAGCAATTAATCTTAGAGGTCCAATGTGTGTTGCTATTAGGGGATAGGCAGGTGAATAAATAATTCAGTCAAGTCAACAACAACATGCACTGTTTTATAGTTAAGGGCGAGCAGCAATTTGTCTTGATTGATTCTGCCCAGCCATCGGCGATCATAAAACATGTGCATTGACTGACTCTAAATTATTTATCGTTGTCGCTGCTGCTGTGCGAGAGTAATTATGTAATTGGTGCAAGGGAGTAAAGGCAAACAATCACTCAGATCAAAAACCCAATTAAGGCTCGCTCAGCGACAAAAACACATGGATACGGTAGTTTGTGGTTGGGAAAGACTTTGGGTTAGAAGTTAATACAACTTTGTGTTTTAACTAGGTTTTTTGGTTTTCAGACAATAGGTAGCGGATGAAATTTTTGAAACCTTCTGTTTATTTCAAAAAAATTCGCTTAGGTTTTTAAAATCTTATCACTAGGGCTCACGGTGTGTCAAACACGTCAAAAGACCAAATTGAGATCTTCGTATAGAGACAAATTCGTTTTAAAAAACATTTTGAATTCAAATTTTTTTGTTTTTTCTAGCATTTTCTGTTTTTGGTTATAAATTTGCTTAGATGAGCTGTGTTCGAATTTTTCGCTCTCTCGATTTGAAAAAATCAAGCTCTGTTATTAATGTAAAAAAGTTAAAAAATTTAAAAGTTCGAATTTATCGGTTTGGCAGAGTCAAGTTGCTAACTTAAAAAAGTTATTTCTTAATAATTCTCTGCTAAAAATTTTTTCTGTCTGGCACGATTGTAGTACGTTTACTCAGCTTTCTTATGCACATCACATTTATTCCAAATGTGCAGTTCTCATCGAGAAAGTGGACGATTTAGCAAAAAAAAATCCAGGTATTTCAAGTGGGTTTTGGCCTGCAACTCAGTCATGATTATTCTTAAACCCTGTGCTGATGGTCTTGTTGGATAGCCAAGAGACCGAAGATCATTTTGACACCAAACTTGTGAATAAAACATGAAAAAATGCGTATATAAAATGAAAATGAAAAAATGGCTCGGTCGTGTCCTCCATGTGTCCTCCATGGCGCGGTGCGTAGGCATTTGCGCTTTTTGGACCAAAATGGTGTTGCAGGTTCGATTCCACGTGGTGGCACGCTATTTTTGGGGTTATTAAACCAGTTCTATGCGTGATTCGACTTTTTTGACGCCAGATTCCGAATGAGCGACCCAATTTACTCCTAGACCTTGGTCAAACAAGCCAAAATAAATAGCATGCCACTACGTGGGGTCGAACCTGCGGCACCATTTTGGGCCAAAAAAGGAAACCCTCACGCACTGCACCGCCGAGGCCATTTTCTCAAACCTAAGCAGCTCCCTTCCCCTTTTTTAAGTCGAATTATTATTTTAAGTTGCTGAGCTGTCGCCAGCAAAACCATATTGAGGGTTCAGCTAAATGAGCGTCAAAACAAATGAGCTAATTTAAAGTGAAAATTTCACACACATGAAAATATCAACAAGAAGTTTTTTCGCTGATCTCTCAGAAAAATAAATTTGGCCGTTGAAATTTTACAAAAACAAAAGCTAGCTTTTTTAGTTTTGGAAAATTAGGAACGCAAAAAGCTAAAAGCCATATTGAAAAAATACACTCTGAATTTTTTTATAAACAATGTTTTCTAATTACAGATGCTTCCATGCGGCGATATCGTACTGCTTTTTCACGAGACCAAATCAAAGTTCTGGAAAAAGAGTTTCAACGAGAAAACTACGTATCCAAGGTGCGCAGAGGAGAGCTGGCTACCGAGCTTAATCTGCCTGAATCTACTATAAAAGTAAGTTATCAAATAAAAGGCCAAACTTTGAGCTACCATAATCTTGTAACAAAAAAGGCGCAATGTCTCTAGAGAAATGGCACAAAATTTATTTGACACAAACATATCATTTGCCCTTAGTCTCTTTGAATTATTGGAAAAGAAGTCTTAAGGATATATTGAGATTGGAAAATACTTCTAATATTTGTTTAGCTACATTCTAGAAAAGTATTTTCTGATGATTTACAACCCAAAAATTTGGCAAAATTTTCATTCTACACCTAAATTCTGACGATGCGCTGGGTGTTACTATTTTATAGCTAAACTTTACTTCACTGGAAATCCGAAAACACGGTTTAAAGTTCTCAAAAGCCATTTTCATCATATGCCGTGAAATTTATTTAACAAACAATACAGTCAAACCTGGATACAACACCACCATGATATAACACCACCCGAAAATGGACCAATTGGGTCATCTTTCACTAAAATTAAGTCAAGTGAACCCTCGATACAATACCACCCTAGGGTCAGTCCCTTGGGGTGGTGTTGTATCCAGGTTCGACTGTATGTATAAATTTGCATAATTGCTCATGAGATAGTTAAAAAAATTAGTTGAAAATAAAAAGAGATCAAAATTGACGAAAAAAACTGCTCTAAAGGTTTTCCATAAAAATATAAAGTAAAACAAAATTGAAACTTTAAATTACAGGTGTGGTTTCAAAACAGGTATTATTTGAGCTTTTTTCTCCAAATTTCTTTTATACATTCAAATTTTTTCAACAGAAGGATGAAGAGGTAATTTTGCTGTTTTCAATTTCTTTTGCTGGTAACGCTTCTAACGATAAATTATAGTAAGCGTGCCTCGTCAATGGTTTCTTGGCCACAGTTAGAGCAACTGATTGGTGGTCAGTTGATGTTCCAAAACTCTATCTATCTGGATGCTTGGCGTCAACAGTCTGCCGCCCTAGTACAGAAGTTGTATGGCAGTGGTAATGGTGGCACTCCGAATACGTTTCCGCAGCAACCATCGTGAGTTTTTTTTTCAAAACTACCGTATTTACTCTAATAGTATCCCCTCCCTTTTTTAATTGTAGCCCCCCCCCTACTAGGAGAGCCGCTGAAAAATAGTAGCCCCCTCCCTGAAAATCTGCCTATTTTGCCGATTTCGCCCCTCCCCCCTCTATGAGCTTATGAATGAGCTTAAGAACAGTGAATACAAATTTAAAAAAATTGAACTAATTAGCAGGTCAACAGCCTCAGCCGTTGTGTCAACCCCAACTTCAGCCCTTCACTGATCTACAAACAAGCAGAAGAAAAGAACTCTTTGGTGTGCTCGCCTCAACCATCCACATCCCCGCCTGATCCAGTCATCAATAAACAGGCATAGAAGTTATACATACAAATGTCTATCGATTGTTTATAAAAAATCCCCAAAGAAAGTGTATTTATGGCTGTAAAACAGATTTATGCGTGTTTCATGATAAACGATGTAAAACATCATTCCGGGTTTTCATATATGTGAAGTCCAAATTTTCCTTATAAACATTACCCAAGTTTATTTGTATCTTTACGATACAGATAATCTGAGAGAAAAATTGTGTCGGCTCCTGACGGTGTCTTTTATAATATTCCAGGTTTTGAGGGGTTTCTTATTGGAAATTTTCTTTATTGTTTTTGACGGCCATTTTACAATTTAGCGGCGTGAAAGTAAAATAGTGCCCTAAAATATACTTGAAATTAGCAAAAAAATTTGGCTAAAACAGGCCTAAAATGTTTTCTCCCGTAGCAAATATCTACGCCAATGTGTGCACATATATTGTTCTTGAAGGGTTTTTCAAACGTCGAAAGTTGCCTTTCGACTGCTCTCTGATTATTAAAGAGTTTTCGACAATTTTGGATGTTTTATTGTTTTTTCTTCTAATTATTTTTCATCATTTCAAGCTAAAATTTCAATGTGCTCTCTATTTTTTACTTTGCCAAAGGAATTTTCAAAATACAATAACAATAAGAAAACAACAAACTATTTTCAAGGCACCCGACAACAACAAATATATAAAATTGAAAGCTTGTGCAACTACCTACTACCAAACTAGTCTAGTCTCTTGTCTTTGAACCCTCAATGATGCTTTCCTGGCTGTAGCAGGAGACGGGACAGAATCAAAAGAAGGCCATAGATGGAGTGAGTGGTGCGACAAAGTGGGTGTACTCAGTGGTGCAGGCACTTCAGACACATTGGCAACATCTTCGCTTTTTACAGGCTCAGACACTCGACGGCTTGGTTGGAAATGAGCAAAAGCGTATTGAAAGGATCGAATAAAAAACTTGGCTACTGCAGTCAAAGAGTAGATAAGGATCTGGATCATTGTAATGATGGAAAGACCTTAAAAGTTAAGAATTTTTAAAGTTGTAAGCACACTTGTTCACCTAAGAAGAATCCAAACTGTCCTCCGATTTGGGACATAAATCCAGGTACTGAGGTGGTGTACACTTCTTTCACGTGCTCATACTACAAGAAAACAGCCCTGATTATAGTTTGATGTTTAGAGATTAGATTTTAGACAAAGCAGGAAAACTGATTTTTGGTCACAATTTTTTTTAACGTAGTTTCATATCGATAATCGCATGTCTTCGGCCCATGTGAACTTTTTATTTCACTGAAATTAAATGGACAGCACGGGAAAAGGCATCCTTTGGCGCAAAAGTGCCATCTTGCAGTAAAAATGCGCCCACTTTTTTGGTTGTTATCAAAAAAGCGAAAGAGTGCATATTTTTGTACTTTAACTATCATTGCTAAGATCACAATACCGAGTTTTCAACGACAAACAAAATTAAAAATGCACACTTAAGTTTCTCTTACTGTAAATTTTCTAATATACTTCCACGGACTTACAGTAGAAGACACAGAAAATGAGCAAAAGCATATTGAAAGGATCGAATCAAAAACTTGGCTACTGCGGTCAAAGAGTGACAGTTTGGATTTTGGCATTCTGTTTTACCCCTGAAAAATCTATCATTTTTAGGCACAAGACCACTTGAAATGTAGCTAAAAACAGGGATATATTTTGAGTGGTCGTGTGCCTAAAAATGATAGATTTTTCAGGGGTAAAACAGAATGCCACAAACTGCTGGGCGAGTTGTGTCTTCTAATATAAGCCCACGGTCTTATATTAAAAAATTTACGATTTGTCTTTTTTTACAATTAGTACAGAAAGAAAGTATTTGGAGATCGAGAGAAGTCAACAAACCTGTAAATCATAAAAGAGGCTTCTAAATTAAAAACATGCCCCACAAAAGGGCTCAAGGATGGACTTTGTTGCAAGGACACTGTGTATTCCCATCTCATGCAACCGGGAATACACTAAAAGATGATTTGATAAAAATAATATTGAATCAGAAACAACCTCTTGACTGTGCACACTCCCAGAATGCACTAGTTGAATCGCGTTGTAGTACTCTTTGGCAATAACGTGTGGTCGGCAAGTAGGCTTTTTGGCTACTCCATCAAAGTCCTTGAGGTAAGGTACGGTGCAGTTGTATGGATCAATAACATTTGAGTTCAGCCAGTTGCGCACAAAACAGTTGGCGTCTTTGCCGACCAACTGAAAATATTGTTATAGCTGTGAGATTAAAGGTAACAACTAGGGTTGCTAGATGGAAAAAACGTGCCAAAAAGTAGGATCTGTAAAATGACACAAAGACGGTTGATTCGACACAAATCTGATTCAGGAAATTACGAATTTTTTTCTCTCAAAATTATTGATTCTTGATAAAAAAAATCCAGAATCTAGGTCGAGAAGTGTTGAGAGCTTGAATGCCATTTGACTCGAATCGTACTTTGACCTTGAATAACGTATATAAGCGCCCACATCAGGACCCAACAAATGTTTAACACCGCTACTTTTTGCCTTTTCTAAACTTTTACGAGCTCTACTGTTTACCTTTTTAAATTTTCGTAGGGTGTTTGACGTTTAGCAATTTTCGGGGCATTTTTCGAATTTGTTTCTTTTTTATTTTCGTTTATTTTTGCAGTTTGTTAGGTATTTTTAGTCCCGGCTAAAATACGCTGATCTACCCTCGCCTAACCGTTTTGCCTGAGTTAAAGAAAGAGAAACAATTACCGTATTTTCTCTTGTTATAGACCCCCCTCAACTTGAGGGTCTGTATCTCAGCGCAGAGTGAAATTTTGCAAATATCTTTTATGCGTTTTCTTAGCTCCCACGAGCTCTGCTGATTCCACTTTTTAGATTTTGGTTGAGCACCCGAAAATCTCGAGATCGACATCAAATTTTTACGACTTCCAGGAGGTTGAAAAATTATAGACCCCATAAATTATAGACCCGGGCCTATAATTAGAGAAAATACTGTATCCAAAAATATGGAAAATAGAGTGCCAAAATAGACTGGAATCCGAAAAAAGTCCTGAAAGCCGCTAAATTTCCCTATGTCTTTGCTTGAACATTCAAAATTTCGAGATTTTTGAATGCTTTGAAAAACAATCCCAAAGCCCTTTATTAAAGGTAGTTTTAGTAGTGCTAATGCCACTATTTCAGGGCATTATGACAATCCTAGTCATACTTCTAATAAAAAACCAAGATTTTTACATCCAACATAGCCTCTATTTTATAAATTAAAAACCCACTTTACTAGTGCAATCTTGAGGATGTTCCAGCAGTTCCACCAATCTAGTAGTGAAATGCATTCTATTCCACTCATGTGGATACATATAAAAGCGGGGGAAGTCAAGAACTTGCTCGTGGTTATCATTAACGTAGATTATTATCTGCGGCTAAAATGCCAGGATTTCAAACAATAAAAATAACTAGGACTAACCTGTATGAAGTTGTACTGTTCAGAGGTTATGCTGGGTGGCGCTTTCAAAGACAGCATTAGACGACCTATATCATCCGCTTCTGTCTACAAATACAACTTTAAATTTTCTTAAGCCTATCTACTTTATTACCTGGTTGACATTCCTCCTGGTCTGGTAGCAAATGCCCCTCCTCATCACCGGTCTTTTGTGAAAGAGGGTTCGGCAACAGTCCCTTGGCTTTCCACCTAATTCACAGTAGTGGAACAGATCTCCACATTTGTATCCAAACTTCTCATGCATCAAGTCAAAAAAGTTTGTGTGTCGTAGCCAGCCGACCAGCCATCATACAACAATGACAACTCCTCCAAATAGG
The DNA here is from genome assembly GCA_004194705.1 of Ditylenchus dipsaci. NCBI lineage: Eukaryota > Metazoa > Nematoda > Chromadorea > Rhabditida > Anguinidae > Ditylenchus > Ditylenchus dipsaci. The sequence goes on from SADC01000410.1 coordinate 42,274, forward strand.
TCCTGTTGAACTCGGGCAGGTCATCCTGCAATAGATAAAACTAGTATTTTTAAGTTGCAAAAATTGTACCATGTTCTCCAGACCACTACCACCTAGCCAAAAACGAATCAAATCAGTGGCAATTTGGGTGTTGAGCTGAGGTAGAGTGGTTCGCATGTCCCTGTACATCTCATCGAAGTTAAAAGCATCGGGCACTTTTGGGCACACAGTGATGGCTGGTAATTCCATGGAGGACTCATAAAATCAGTTAACAATGTATTTAAAAAGGCATGCTCATCGCTTATGAGAATATTTGGAAAGGCGGCTAGCAGTGAAATCTAACAGAGAATAAAAAGAGAAGTTTTGTAATTTCGTATGAGGTGAGTATATTCCAGTAGCGTCGCTTTTTCTAACGAGCACGAAAATTTAACAATCTGTTGCTAGCTCTTGACATGCGTTACATTAAGATGTTCAAGAAATGCTTATGGTTTATTTATAAACGTTGTCGTCGTCGTTGTCGTTGGAATATTTTTTTATAAAACCCTTTTTTTGGCCAACGACGACGACAACGACGACGCCAAAGACAACGAAATTTTTCATTCGAAATTGGACAAATTTAGCATTTTTAGTCGAGATTTCAAGGGAAAATGTTTGGAGAATATAGTTAATCCTTAAAATTCTGACTTAAAGGGGCATGCCCGTGCGTTTTAAAAAGTTAAGGGGGGGGGGGGGGGGACCAGCAATTTTTTTTGAATCGTTCTATTTTTCACTCGTTTTGCGTCAAATCTAATATTAATGACCCTATACTACTTTTAAAAACCAGGCAGAAAACTTAAAAAATCTGAATGCTTTGTTGTGAAATTGTGAAATCTGAAATAGAGCGATGAAATAGGAGATTCTTTTCTACAAAATGACATATAACAGCATGGTAGAAATATTTTACATTGAAACAAAATCTTCATGAACAAAAACCGACAGAACTTATGTTACAACCCAATATATTGAAAATAAGGAGAATAACCTACAAGTTTAATAGTGGTACTTGTAGCTGTAGTCCATCCATGTATATAAGGATAACCCAAATAGTGGTGGCTGTGCCACAAGTTGTGCATAAAGCAAGCACCACCCACCAAAACCTTAATACAAATTCGCTTTTGTTAAAAACTGCTTAAATAATTAGTTTATTTGCACTTACACCCTTAAAGTGGTGGATTTGCTGAGAAGAGCCTAAATACATAATATATTACAGTAAAATTGAAAAAACAGTATGTATCGAGAAATTTCCCGGTTTTTTTCAATTTTGAAACTTTTTCTACGTCTTTTTTCTAAAATTCTCTTTTCACAGAATCATTTTTCTGGGCCACAATATTTTTTGGTATGTGATGTCAAAATCACGATTTTCGCTTGGTCCTCCTATGTTTTTAGTTTTGGTCTGTAGATGGCCCATAGATGGGCAGGCGCCAAACAACAGGGTGTGATCAGGCAAAGGTCGTGTTTTTAAAATTATATGTAAAAAAATTACCATCTAAAACTGAGTCAATCTGCGTTCAACAGAATTTTCAAATTCAAACCGCAAAAAATCGATATGCTTCAAAGGAGGCAAACTTTTTTTCTGCCGTTAAAATACTTTTTTCTGTCGCAATTTTCTTTTGCCGTGAAAAGTTGTTTTACATCAAGAAAAAACTTGCGGCAAAAAAGTTTTTGTACGGCAGAAAAAAAAATTTTCTGCGGCAGAAAATAGTGTTTTTGCGGCAAAAAAAGTATTTACGGCAAGAAAAAGGTTTGCCCTTCAAAAGAGGGTGGGTGGTGGTAACATCGAGATGCGAATATTTTGAACTCTCAGGTTCGATTCCCAGTGAGTCCATAACCTATTTTTTCACTCTTTATTCCAGTACCGCTGCTTTGCTGTCAGCAACTACCTTAATTTTGCGATTTCATGCAAATGACCACCGAAATAAAACCACCCAAAATGATGCTCACTTAGTTTTATTCAAAATATTCGCAAGAGTTCAAAATATCCGCATCTCGATGTGTACCCCTTTAATATTGTCGGCGAGAAAACGTTATGTAAATTTAAAAGAGCATAGTTTTTGATACACGCTGCACTTTTTTAAAGCATCCATCTTCAACTAATATTTCATTATAAAAATCTGTGTTGATTTTGCGATGCTTCTGTAAAATTTATATAAAAAATACCTGACTCAATCCATGAATTTCGCCCGTCCATGGTGGGTAATCATGGTTGTGACAGTCGCAGGTGTTGTTTATCAGTTTTTTCACTGGTAATTTCACTCTTACAGCTGCAGCTATTCCATTGAGGGTGGATGGACTAGGCTGGTCAGTGGACAAATCATTTGTGTTCATTTTGGGGGATAGAGTTGGGTTGTGAACTGTACAAAGTGGGCTGAGCACGATTGGCGCAATAATAAGTAGTAAGTAAAACAAACTTGTAGCTTTTTGCCCCTTATGTGCAGTTGAAAAAAAAGCGGCTAGGTGCGGCATTGTTTGCACAGCAGGGATTGTTTTACTTAGCCAAAACATAACACTCTGCATTAAAGATTAAGAAAACGACAAACAGGCAAATTAATTGGAGACATGGTTTGCATGTTAGTCGCTTCGACCAAATATTTTCATTTGAAAGTTTTTAAGTTTTGTTTAAAACGCATACTCATCAACTACAGGAAGAGTTTCTAAATCTCTCTAAAGAATATTTGGCGCTAGTAGCGAATACGCCTCCCCCCCCCCCGCCCAACCATCCGACCTTTTAAAATTGCTGTATCTACCGTTTGGAACAACAAGTTTGGCTTAGCCCTTAGGCTTGGGGTAGGCCAGCGTACGGAAGTTGTGACTAATAAAGAGTTTGCACACATTTTTCTGGGTCTGGGACATATATTTGGGTACTTTTACTAAAGTAAAAAAGTGAAAATCGTTGGAGGGGGGGGGTATTCGCTACTAGCGTCGAATATTTTTATTTAAAAAATTTTACTTTTGAATCAAGAAGCTAATAAAGCTGCATAAAGCAATGAAAAATACTTCGTAAAAATAAAGTGTCTTAGTGCAGTAGTTCAGTAGAGCTAGTGAAGATAAAGGTACCAGGAGCTCTCTAACCAGGAAACCCGCGAACTGTATAATTGAATTAGCCAAATCTGCCAAATCCAAACATATCTGTCGGAGCGCGTCAACTTCTCTGAAGAGGCTGCCTAGCGAAAGTGTTCATTCCGCTGGGCTTTTTACCGCTAATTTTCAGGTTCAATCGACAATTGGGACCACATCTTTACGTCTTGCATCTTTGTCTCGTATGGTCTATCCCGAAAGTTGCTTGGTTCTTGGCATTTGTAAAGTCCGCTAAAAACACACACCTTCGGACATGAGAATGTAAAAGTTGTTGCAAACACGAAAAATGTGGGCAAAACTTTGAGTTACAAGAAAGTGCGGACTGGATGTAGGGCGGTTATGGTAACCTAAAATTTTATCGACTGGAATCGGAAGATTGGAAAGACCTAACACTGCCGCATTACGACACTGCCATCCAAATATCTTCTCTACGTCACAGGATTCCTCTTCCACTTTTTCTTCGATTTTCACGTTAATAATTTCAGATCACCAAATAATCTTTTCATCAGTTAGACCCGCTATCAGACCCACTTTTTACTTTGGTCTCCCTGTTTTTTTTGGCTTAGGTGCGATTTCAGAGAAAATTTTAGCGTAAAGCGTGTTTACCAATAAAAAATACTTCAACTTTGACTCTATGAACAAATTAGAGCAGAAGTACTCTCAATCGGGAGTGATGAACGAGCCACACAGATCAAAACATACCTGACTAATTGATGGATACAGAAATGGAAAAACACACTGATCAATTCGATTACTGCGGCAAAAAAGGTATGATCATTTCGCTCTCAACGCAGGTGGAAGTTATATCACCTGTTGTATTTCAGTTGAAATGAAAACCGTAACATTCTGACTGCCGGGGAAACAACCGTTTGTAATCTGGAAGAGAAAATAGGGGATAGAGGTCTTCTGCTGAAATGGTACCCCATTATCATTGCTAATTATCCTGACACCAAGCGGACTCGTGTTCGTCTGACTTCTGGAGCCAAAAAAAAGATCCCGACAGTTAACCATACTCTGATCGGTAATATCGATGTTTCAGCATATTCAAATATCCTGTTCCATATTTATTTACCATATTTATTTCCATATTTATTTACTTTTATAAGGACTTTGACAGGATATATGCAGTCGCAGCGTGATTTGTATAAAAACGTCTAGCAATACCTGAGGAGAGAACCTAAAATCATAAATATAACCACTGCTGATGTCCTTCCCTCTGGAGACCTCCAAATAGACACCTGAAAGACAGAACAAGGGAAAAGAAATGACGGCGCACAAAATAAATAAAACTTATCTAATACAAGCAGCAAGATCGATGAAAGAACGTGAGCATGCGCGAAAAATTACCACCTGAGCACACGAGACTCTTTGACGCTAAAACCAAAACAGTCAGTCAGTAAGAAAATCAAGCGTAAAATGAGAGCAAAAATCACCGACAAGTCACGAAAGATCAAAGCACAGAACTCAAAATGATTTCAAAATTTGATTTTGAAATTCAAAATCTCTGGCTTGCCTGGTACCCGCGAATTTAAAATGCAAGAATTATTGCATCGCGCGCGAGCATGCCCCTTTAAGGAAGATTAGAGCGTGGGAAAAGTACTTCTGATTGTAAACTCACCGATGGTTATTGTTGTTGATGAAATTCTAATAAAATTTAAATTGAAATTCGTCGTATGCAATTTTTCTGAATTTTGAGCTTAAATCTGAATTTTTGAGATTTTTATCTGAATTTTGAGCTGGTCGACTTGGGATCCCTGAATTAAAGGGATGGGAAACTTCACAAACGCATCGCCTAGGTCACGGGTTCGACCACCACTGGCGCATGTCGTATTTTTCATCTTTTTTAATTATAAGTTTGGACTCCAAATGATACTCACAATCTTGGCTATTCGACGAAATAATCATCACAAGGTTACACACATACTGAAGCTGATTACCAGGCTAAAATCGGCTTAATTTTAAAAATCGATATTTTTTAGGATTTTCTTGACTGGTTTAACTTATTTTCCTGACTTTTTCATACAAGTCACACGTTTCATATACAAAAATGTAGCCAAGATTCTAACCTTTTATTTGAGCTATCAAACTTAGAAGTAAGTAATATTCATTCAGTTACAGTTAGAATTCGAAAAATACCCATTGATGTCCAATTCTACACAATTTTGTCATTCGCATGATATCACAAACTTGAGGCATATGTGGAAAGTGAAGCAGTGCTGAAAATAGTCGCAATCACTTGCTCGATGGTTTCTAGACCTAGTAATCAATGAACTTAATAAAAAAAGAGGAAAACTTTTTTTTGTCACCGAAAAAAGTTTTCACCGAAAGACTGATTGTTGTCACTGAAAAACTTATTCTTATCACCGAAAGTTGTTCTCGACACGAAAACAGCAATTTTCAAAATTTTTGGTCATTTTTGTGTGAAATTCAGGGATGGGCAAAGACCGGATGGCTTAGTACCGACTCCGGAATGGCCAAAAGGCCAAAATAATTGGTTTTTTGGGGTGTACCAAAGGGGTGGTAAACTTTTCGAGAAAAATCGATTGAGCGGATCAGATTTCGGGTCCGATACTTAATCGCTCAGAAATCCAGGTTTATGGTGGTTTTGAGTGGTTTAGGGTGGGGTTGTGGGTGATTTAGCCTATCTGACGCAAAATCTGATCGTCTCAGTCGATTTTTCTCAAAAAGTTTACCACCCTTTCAGTAAAGCTCCCAAAAACCAATTATTTTGGCATTTTGGCCATTCCGGAGCCGGTACTAAGCCATCTGGTCTTTGTGGTCTTTTTCACACAAAATGACAAAAGAAAATTAAAAATTGCTGATTTTGTGTCGAGAACAACTTTCGGTGACAAGAATAAGATTTCCGGTGACAACAATCAGTTTTTCGATGACAAGAATAAGTTTTCTGCATATAAAAATCAATAAAGTGAACACGGTGTGCCTTTACTGGAATTTTAAATTTCATTTTTCTGCCGAACAGCAGTTAGACTCACATCCCAGACCAAGCCTTAGGCTCAGCCATCCAATATCCAGGCGAACACTCCGAAGAGCTCTGGCCTTAATGAAAACATCTCGGGAACCACTCATCTGAGCCTTTATAGGTACAGTGAACAAAGTACTTTCTCTTCCCCAAAATTGCTGGGTTTGATGGTCAGCCTCAACGCTCAGAGAATAACTACTCTAAGGATCCTAACTAGCTTGAATAAGTGGCCCCTGTATTGCTTTTATGATAAAATCGTTGATTGAAAAATGATTTTTGAGCAGTCCTGAAAAAGTAGTTTTTAGGGTAGGTGGGGGCTTGTGATACGTTGGCGAGTTTTGCTCTTGACCAGTTTTCACTGTCGACGAGTTTTTGATTGGCGAGTTTTGCCGTTGGCGAGATTCGACGTGCGAGTTTTTGCGTTGGCGAGTTGGCTGCGTCCCGTAAAATCACCATTTTTGTATTAGAAACACCACTCTTTACATGACTTAACTTGAGAATTATTGGCTTGCTCGAATTCGGGTCATTCTTGGACATATTCACTTGACCCAGGGTATCCTCATCATAAGGTACGGCTTGAACGATATGAACCCAATACTACTTTCGATATAACGTACCCTTAGGGTCGGTCCCTAGGAGATACGACTCGACTGTATCGACAATTTGGAACAATACTATATACCATGCCCTATCAGCATTTTACTCGATCATGTATGCTAACTAATAATATATATCTGCCCGGTAAGTAATATCCTACCTATCAGCAATCTCATAAACGTCTATAACGATGCATATCGCCGACTTTGGCCGATCAGCTATATCTAAGCGCTTCGGCGATTTTCACTGATTGACACTGCAACTAATACTGCTTAATACCGCTACCTATACCGATACTACTACCTATACCTCTTCGGGCATTTTGCCCGAAGAGGTATGACTGATGTTGTCCAAAAACAACTTTTTCGATTTCAGTTTTTCTGAGACAATCATTTGGTCATTCAAACTTAGACAATTTTGGTTATAGAATTTGGAATAATTGGAATTGTTATTCCAGAAGTAGTGGTTGGCACATACCGTTTTTTCTCTAATAAAGCGGCACCACTAACTATTTGTCATAGCAATAATTTCAAACTAGGTGTGTGCCTCTCTATTAGAGAAAATACGGTGAACATAGTTGCCCGTAGAGTTTGGTCACTTGAGCTTTGAGTAGATATACCAAAGAGTATTTTAGTCTCTAATCTTTTGATGAGACACTAAACCCAGCCAGATGTGGAATAGCAGAAACTATGAGTAGTCAAAAGTTCACATCACACTTGATTCAATATAGAATCCTAAAGGTTTCTATTCGAGCCAAACCTCTTCGGAGTGTTTGATCAAATTTTGGAATGCTGGGCCTCTGGCCCGGCGATATATAGTCGGTGTATGTGTGTTGCGTTAAAGTTTGGGTGCGGTACTTTCTATTACGGAGTGTTGCTGCTTATTTAGCCCTGATATGTTGAGTGTGGTGATTAGATGTGGTTAATTTTTTAACACATAATTACGACAGCTCTAGACATACAGCTGTCGGAATGTGTCATGCAGACGCTTTCACCCTCAACATGACTCTTTGTTACATCTAAAAGTAAAAAAATTAGGGTATTAACCGCCAAAACTAGGTTGGTTGGATAGAACTCGTACAAAAAAATCTATATTATGCAAAAATATACTCGAAATCATTTTATTTATTTATTGGAATTATAAAAAAGTTCTTGGCTTACAACACCCGAGATTCCCAGGACGTCTCCGATCCAAGTACTAGTCGAGCCCAACGTTGCTTGACATTGCCAGATCAGACGGGATGGCGTACTTTCAGCGTGGTATGGTCGTAAACGAAGGTGAGTAAAGATTTTTTAGATACATTTTTCCTTCTTTCACTGTCTATTTCACCATTCTGCTTCTCTGAATCATGTGCTTTTAATAGAAGGCGCACCCTATCACTTTATAATCTTGGCCTTTTCCCAAATCCTTTTTCTGAGCCTACTTTTTTGGTTTAATTACCCAAGTTTGAGGTACTTGAATGTTTCTGCCCAAATAAGCGGTGGAATTGCAAATTTTGGAAAGCATTGCCTTAATTGGCAGTGCATAATTTTTTTCTTCAAAATATCCAAATACAATCATTTGGTCATTCAAACTTAGACAATTTTGGTTATAGAATTTGGAATAATTGGAATTGTTATTCCAGAAGTAGTGGTTGGCACATACCGTTTTTTCTCTAATAAAGCGGCACCACTAACTATTTGTCATAGCAATAATTTCAAACTAGGTGTTGCCTCTCTATTAGAGAAAATACGGTGAACATAGTTGCCCGTAGAGTTTGGTCACTTGAGCTTTGAGTAGATATACCAAAGAGTATTTTAGTCTCTAATCTTTTGATGAGACACTAAACCCAGCCAGATGTGGAATAGCAGAAACTATGAGTAGTCAAAAGTTCACATCACACTTGATTCAATATAGAATCCTAAAGGTTTCTATTCGAGCCAAACCTCTTCGGAGTGTTTGATCAAATTTTGGAATGCTGGGCCTCTGGCCCGGCGATATATAGTCGGTGTATGTGTGTTGCGTTAAAGTTTTGGTGCGGTACTTTCTATTACGGAGTGTTGCTGCTTATTTAGCCCTGATATGTTGAGTGTGGTGATTAGATGTGGTTAATTTTTTAACACATAATTACGACAGCTCTAGACATACAGCTGTCGGAATGTGTCATGCAGACGCTTTCACCCTCAACATGACTCTTTGTTACATCTAAAAGTAAAAAATTAGGGTATTAACCGCCAAAACTAGGTTGGTTGGATAGAACTCGTACAAAAAAATCTATATTATGCAAAATATACTCGAAATCATTTTATTTATTTATTGGAATTATAAAAAAGTTCTTGGCTTACAACACCCGAGATTCCCAGGACGTCTCCGATCCAAGTACTAGTCGAGCCCAACGTTGCTTGACATTGCCAGATCAGACGGGATGGCGTACTTTCAGCGTGGTATGGTCGTAAACGAAGGTGAGTAAAGATTTTTTTAGATACATTTTTCCTTCTTTCACTGTCTATTTCACCATTCTGCTTCTCTGAATCATGTGCTTTTAATAGAAGGCGCACCCTATCACTTTATAATCTTGGCCTTTTCCCAAATCCTTTTTCTGAGCCTACTTTTTTGGTTTAATTACCCAAGTTTGAGGTACTTGAATGTTTCTGCCCAAATAAGCGGTGGAATTGCAAATTTTGGAAAGCATTGCCTTAATTGGCAGTGCATAATTTTTTTCTTCAAAATATCCAAATACAATCATTTGGTCATTCAAACTTAGACAATTTTGGTTATAGAATTTGGAATAATTGGAATTGTTATTCCAGAAGTAGTGGTTGGCACATACCGTTTTTTCTCTAATAAAGCGGCACCACTAACTATTTGTCATAGCAATAATTTCAAACTAGGTGTGTGCCTCTCTATTAGAGAAAATACGGTGAACATAGTTGCCCGTAGAGTTTGGTCACTTGAGCTTTGAGTAGATATACCAAAGAGTATTTTAGTCTCTAATCTTTTGATGAGACACTAAACCCAGCCAGATGTGGAATAGCAGAAACTATGAGTAGTCAAAAGTTCACATCACACTTGATTCAATATAGAATCCTAAAGGTTTCTATTCGAGCCAAACCTCTTCGGAGTGTTTGATCAAATTTTGGAATGCTGGGCCTCTGGCCCGGCGATATATAGTCGGTGTATGTGTGTTGCGTTAAAGTTTTGGTGCGGTACTTTCTATTACGGAGTGTTGCTGCTTATTTAGCCCTGATATGTTGAGTGTGGTGATTAGATGTGGTTAATTTTTTAACACATAATTACGACAGCTCTAGACATACAGCTGTCGGGAATGTGTCATGCAGACGCTTTCACCTCAACATGACTCTTTGTTACATCTAAAAGTAAAAAATTAGGGTATTAACCGCCAAAACTAGGTTGGTTGGATAGAACTCGTACAAAAAAATCTATATTATGCAAAAATATACTCGAAATCATTTTATTTATTTATTGGAATTATAAAAAAGTTCTTGGCTTACAACACCCGAGATTCCCAGGACGTCTCCGATCCAAGTACTAGTCGAGCCCAACGTTGCTTGACATTGCCAGATCAGACGGGATGGCGTACTTTCAGCGTGGTATGGTCGTAAACGAAGGTGAGTAAAGATTTTTTTAGATACATTTTTCCTTCTTTCACTGTCTATTTCACCATTCTGCTTCTCTGAATCATGTGCTTTAATAGAAGGCGCACCCTATCACTTTATAATCTTGGCCTTTTCCCAAATCCTTTTTCTGAGCCTACTTTTTTGGTTTAATTACCCAAGTTTGAGGTACTTGAATGTTTCTGCCCAAATAAGCGGTGGAATTGCAAATTTTGGAAAGCATTGCCTTAATTGGCAGTGCATAATTTTTTTTCTTCAAAATATCCAAATACAATCATTTGGTCATTCAAACTTAGACAATTTTGGTTATAGAATTTGGAATAATTGGAATTGTTATTCCAGAAGTAGTGGTTGGCACATACCGTTTTTTCTCTAATAAAGCGGCACCACTAACTATTTGTCATAGCAATAATTTCAAACTAGGTGTGTGCCTCTCTATTAGAGAAAATACGGTGAACATAGTTGCCCGTAGAGTTTGGTCACTTGAGCTTTGAGTAGATATACCAAAGAGTATTTTAGTCTCTAATCTTTTGATGAGACACTAAACCCAGCCAGATGTGGAATAGCAGAAACTATGAGTAGTCAAAAGTTCACATCACACTTGATTCAATATAGAATCCTAAAGGTTTCTATTCGAGCCAAACCTCTTCGGAGTGTTTGATCAAATTTTGGAATGCTGGGCCTCTGGCCCGGCGATATATAGTCGGTGTATGTGTGTTGCGTTAAAGTTTTGGTGCGGTACTTTCTATTACGGAGTGTTGCTGCTTATTTAGCCCTGATATGTTGAGTGTGGTGATTAGATGTGGTTAATTTTTTAACACATAATTACGACAGCTCTAGACATACAGCTGTCGGGAATGTGTCATGCAGACGCTTTCACCCTCAACATGACTCTTTGTTACATCTAAAAGTAAAAAATTAGGGTATTAACCGCCAAAACTAGGTTGGTTGGATAGAACTCGTACAAAAAAATCTATATTATGCAAAAATATACTCGAAATCATTTTATTTATTTATTGGAATTATAAAAAAGTTCTTGGCTTACAACACCCGAGATTCCCAGGACGTCTCCGATCCAAGTACTAGTCGAGCCCAACGTTGCTTGACATTGCCAGATCAGACGGGATGGCGTACTTTCAGCGTGGTATGGTCGTAAACGAAGGTGAGTAAAGATTTTTTTAGATACATTTTTCCTTCTTTCACTGTCTATTTCACCATTCTGCTTCTCTGAATCATGTGCTTTTAATAGAAGGCGCACCCTATCACTTTATAATCTTGGCCTTTTCCCAAATCCTTTTTCTGAGCCTACTTTTTTGGTTTAATTACCCAAGTTTGAGGTACTTGAATGTTTCTGCCCAAATAAGCGGTGGAATTGCAAATTTTGGAAAGCATTGCCTTAATTGGCAGTGCATAATTTTTTTTCTTCAAAATATCCAAATACAATCATTTGGTCATTCAAACTTAGACAATTTTGGTTATAGAATTTGGAATAATTGGAATTGTTATTCCAGAAGTAGTGGTTGGCACATACCGTTTTTTCTCTAATAAAGCGGCACCACTAACTATTTGTCATAGCAATAATTTCAAACTAGGTGTGTGCCTCTCTATTAGAGAAAATACGGTGAACATAGTTGCCCGTAGAGTTTGGTCACTTGAGCTTTGAGTAGATATACCAAAGAGTATTTTAGTCTCTAATCTTTTGATGAGACACTAAACCCAGCCAGATGTGGAATAGCAGAAACTATGAGTAGTCAAAAGTTCACATCACACTTGATTCAATATAGAATCCTAAAGGTTCTATTCGAGCCAAACCTCTTCGGAGTGTTTGATCAAATTTTGGAATGCTGGGCCTCTGGCCGGCGATATATAGTCGGTGTATGTGTGTTGCGTTAAAGTTTTGGTGCGGTACTTTCTATTACGGAGTGTTGCTGCTTATTTAGCCCTGATATGTTGAGTGTGGTGATTAGATGTGGTTAATTTTTTAACACATAATTACGACAGCTCTAGACATACAGCTGTCGGGAATGTGTCATGCAGACGCTTTCACCCTCAACATGACTCTTTGTTACATCTAAAAGTAAAAAATTAGGGTATTAACCGCCAAAACTAGGTTGGTTGGATAGAACTCGTACAAAAAAATCTATATTATGCAAAAATATACTCGAAATCATTTTATTTATTTATTGGAATTATAAAAAAGTTCTTGGCTTACAACACCCGAGATTCCCAGGACGTCTCCGATCCAAGTACTAGTCGAGCCCAACGTTGCTTGACATTGCCAGATCAGACGGGATGGCGTACTTTCAGCGTGGTATGGTCGTAAACGAAGGTGAGTAAAGATTTTTTTAGATACATTTTTCCTTCTTTCACTGTCTATTTCACCATTCTGCTTCTCTGAATCATGTGCTTTTAATAGAAGGCGCACCCTATCACTTTATAATCTTGGCCTTTCCCAAATCCTTTTTCTGAGCCTACTTTTTTGGTTTAATTACCCAAGTTTGAGGTACTTGAATGTTTCTGCCCAAATAAGCGGTGGAATTGCAAATTTTGGAAAGCATTGCCTTAATTGGCAGTGCATAATTTTTTTTCTTCAAAATATCCAAATACAATCATTTGGTCATTCAAACTTAGACAATTTTGGTTATAGAATTTGGAATAATTGGAATTGTTATTCCAGAAGTAGTGGTTGGCACATACCGTTTTTTCTCTAATAAAGCGGCACCACTAACTATTTGTCATAGCAATAATTTCAAACTAGGTGTGTGCCTCTCTATTAGAGAAAATACGGTGAACATAGTTGCCCGTAGAGTTTGGTCACTTGAGCTTTGAGTAGATATACCAAAGAGTATTTTAGTCTCTAATCTTTTGATGAGACACTAAACCCAGCCAGATGTGGAATAGCAGAAACTATGAGTAGTCAAAAGTTCACATCACACTTGATTCAATATAGAATCCTAAAGGTTTCTATTCGAGCCAAACCTCTTCGGAGTGTTTGATCAAATTTTGGAATGCTGGGCCTCTGGCCCGGCGATATATAGTCGGTGTATGTGTGTTGCGTTAAAGTTTTGGTGCGGTACTTTCTATTACGGAGTGTTGCTGCTTATTTAGCCCTGATATGTTGAGTGTGGTGATTAGATGTGGTTAATTTTTAACACATAATTACGACAGCTCTAGACATACAGCTGTCGGGAATGTGTCATGCAGACGCTTTCACCCTCAACATGACTCTTTGTTACATCTAAAAGTAAAAAATTAGGGTATTAACCGCCAAAACTAGGTTGGTTGGATAGAACTCGTACAAAAAAATCTATATTATGCAAAAATATACTCGAAATCATTTTATTTATTTATTGGAATTATAAAAAAGTTCTTGGCTTACAACACCCGAGATTCCCAGGACGTCTCCGATCCAAGTACTAGTCGAGCCCAACGTTGCTTGACATTGCCAGATCAGACGGGATGGCGTACTTTCAGCGTGGTATGGTCGTAAACGAAGGTGAGTAAAGATTTTTTTAGATACATTTTTCCTTCTTTCACTGTCTATTTCACCATTCTGCTTCTCTGAATCATGTGCTTTTAATAGAAGGCGCACCCTATCACTTTATAATCTTGGCCTTTTCCCAAATCCTTTTTCTGAGCCTACTTTTTGGTTTAATTACCCAAGTTTGAGGTACTTGAATGTTTCTGCCCAAATAAGCGGTGGAATTGCAAATTTTGGAAAGCATTGCCTTAATTGGCAGTGCATAATTTTTTTCTTCAAAATATCCAAATACAATCATTTGGTCATTCAAACTTAGACAATTTTGGTTATAGAATTTGGAATAATTGGAATTGTTATTCCAGAAGTAGTGGTTGGCACATACCGTTTTTTCTCTAATAAAGCGGCACCACTAACTATTTGTCATAGCAATAATTTCAAACTAGGTGTGTGCCTCTCTATTAGAGAAAATACGGTGAACATAGTTGCCCGTAGAGTTTGGTCACTTGAGCTTTGAGTAGATATACCAAAGAGTATTTTAGTCTCTAATCTTTTGATGAGACACTAAACCCAGCCAGATGTGGAATAGCAGAAACTATGAGTAGTCAAAAGTTCACATCACACTTGATTCAATATAGAATCCTAAAGGTTTCTATTCGAGCCAAACCTCTTCGGAGTGTTTGATCAAATTTTGGAATGCTGGGCCTCTGGCCCGGCGATATATAGTCGGTGTATGTGTGTTGCGTTAAAGTTTTGGTGCGGTACTTTCTATTACGGAGTGTTGCTGCTTATTTAGCCCTGATATGTTGAGTGTGGTGATTAGATGTGGTTAATTTTTTAACACATAATTACGACAGCTCTAGACATACAGCTGTCGGGAATGTGTCATGCAGACGCTTTCACCCTCAACATGACTCTTTGTTACATCTAAAAGTAAAAAATTAGGGTATTAACCGCCAAAACTAGGTTGGTTGGATAGAACTCGTACAAAAAAATCTATATTATGCAAAATATACTCGAAATCATTTTATTTATTTATTGGAATTATAAAAAAGTTCTTGGCTTACAACACCCGAGATTCCCAGGACGTCTCCGATCCAAGTACTAGTCGAGCCCAACGTTGCTTGACATTGCCAGATCAGACGGGATGGCGTACTTTCAGCGTGGTATGGTCGTAAACGAAGGTGAGTAAAGATTTTTTTAGATACATTTTTCCTTCTTTCACTGTCTATTTCACCATTCTGCTTCTCTGAATCATGTGCTTTTAATAGAAGGCGCACCCTATCACTTTATAATCTTGGCCTTTTCCCAAATCCTTTTTCTGAGCCTACTTTTTTGGTTTAATTACCCAAGTTTGAGGTACTTGAATGTTTCTGCCCAAATAAGCGGTGGAATTGCAAATTTTGGAAAGCATTGCCTTAATTGGCAGTGCATAATTTTTTTTCTTCAAAATATCCAAATACAATCATTTGGTCATTCAAACTTAGACAATTTTGGTTATAGAATTTGGAATAATTGGAATTGTTATTCCAGAAGTAGTGGTTGGCACATACCGTTTTTTCTCTAATAAAGCGGCACCACTAACTATTTGTCATAGCAATAATTTCAAACTAGGTGTGTGCCTCTCTATTAGAGAAAATACGGTGAACATAGTTGCCCGTAGAGTTTGGTCACTTGAGCTTTGAGTAGATATACCAAAGAGTATTTTAGTCTCTAATCTTTTGATGAGACACTAAACCCAGCCAGATGTGGAATAGCAGAAACTATGAGTAGTCAAAAGTTCACATCACACTTGATTCAATATAGAATCCTAAAGGTTTCTATTCGAGCCAAACCTCTTCGGAGTGTTTGATCAAATTTTGGAATGCTGGGCCTCTGGCCCGGCGATATATAGTCGGTGTATGTGTGTTGCGTTAAAGTTTTGGTGCGGTACTTTCTATTACGGAGTGTTGCTGCTTATTTAGCCCTGATATGTTGAGTGTGGTGATTAGATGTGGTTAATTTTTTAACACATAATTACGACAGCTCTAGACATACAGCTGTCGGGAATGTGTCATGCAGACGCTTTCACCCTCAACATGACTCTTTGTTACATCTAAAAGTAAAAAATTAGGGTATTAACCGCCAAAACTAGGTTGGTTGGATAGAACTCGTACAAAAAAATCTATATTATGCAAAAATATACTCGAAATCATTTTATTTATTTATTGGAATTATAAAAAAGTTCTTGGCTTACAACACCCGAGATTCCCAGGACGTCTCCGATCCAAGTACTAGTCGAGCCCAACGTTGCTTGACATTGCCAGATCAGACGGGATGGCGTACTTTCAGCGTGGTATGGTCGTAAACGAAGGTGAGTAAAGATTTTTTTAGATACATTTTTCCTTCTTTCACTGTCTATTTCACCATTCTGCTTCTCTGAATCATGTGCTTTTAATAGAAGGCGCACCCTATCACTTTATAATCTTGGCCTTTTCCCAAATCCTTTTTCTGAGCCTACTTTTTTGTTTAATTACCCAAGTTTGAGGTACTTGAATGTTTCTGCCCAAATAAGCGGTGGAATTGCAAATTTTGGAAAGCATTGCCTTAATTGGCAGTGCATAATTTTTTTTCTTCAAAATATCCAAATACAATCATTTGGTCATTCAAACTTAGACAATTTTGGTTATAGAATTTGGAATAATTGGAATTGTTATTCCAGAAGTAGTGGTTGGCACATACCGTTTTTTCTCTAATAAAGCGGCACCACTAACTATTTGTCATAGCAATAATTTCAAACTAGGTGTGTGCCTCTCTATTAGAGAAAATACGGTGAACATAGTTGCCCGTAGAGTTTGGTCACTTGAGCTTTGAGTAGATATACCAAAGAGTATTTTAGTCTCTAATCTTTTGATGAGACACTAAACCCAGCCAGATGTGGAATAGCAGAAACTATGAGTAGTCAAAAGTTCACATCACACTTGATTCAATATAGAATCCTAAAGGTTTCTATTCGAGCCAAACCTCTTCGGAGTGTTTGATCAAATTTTGGAATGCTGGGCCTCTGGCCCGGCGATATATAGTCGGTGTATGTGTGTTGCGTTAAAGTTTTGGTGCGGTACTTTCTATTACGGAGTGTTGCTGCTTATTTAGCCCTGATATGTTGAGTGTGGTGATTAGATGTGGTTAATTTTTTAACACATAATTACGACAGCTCTAGACATACAGCTGTCGGGAATGTGTCATGCAGACGCTTTCACCCTCAACATGACTCTTTGTTACATCTAAAAGTAAAAAATTAGGGTATTAACCGCCAAAACTAGGTTGGTTGGATAGAACTCGTACAAAAAAATCTATATTATGCAAAAATATACTCGAAATCATTTTATTTATTTATTGGAATTATAAAAAAGTTCTTGGCTTACAACACCCGAGATTCCCAGGACGTCTCCGATCCAAGTACTAGTCGAGCCCAACGTTGCTTGACATTGCCAGATCAGACGGGATGGCGTACTTTCAGCGTGGTATGGTCGTAAACGAAGGTGAGTAAAGATTTTTTTAGATACATTTTCCTTCTTTCACTGTCTATTTCACCATTCTGCTTCTCTGAATCATGTGCTTTTAATAGAAGGCGCACCCTATCACTTTATAATCTTGGCCTTTTCCCAAACCCTTTTTCTGAGCCTACTTTTTTGGTTTAATTACCCAAGTTTGAGGTACTTGAATGTTTCTGCCCAAATAAGCGGTGGAATTGCAAATTTTGGAAAGCATTGCCTTAATTGGCAGTGCATAATTTTTTTTCTTCAAAATATCCAAATACAATCATTTGGTCATTCAAACTTAGACAATTTTGGTTATAGAATTTGGAATAATTGGAATTGTTATTCCAGAAGTAGTGGTTGGCACATACCGTTTTTTCTCTAATAAAGCGGCACCACTAACTATTTGTCATAGCAATAATTTCAAACCAGGTGTGTGCCTCTCTATTAGAGAAAATACGGTGAACATAGTTGCCCGTAGAGTTTGGTCACTTGAGCTTTGAGTAGATATACCAAAGAGTATTTTAGTCTCTAATCTTTTGATGAGACACTAAACCCAGCCAGATGTGGAATAGCAGAAACTATGAGTAGTCAAAAGTTCACATCACACTTGATTCAATATAGAATCCTACAGGTTTCTATTCGAGCCAAACCTCTTCGGAGTGTTTGATCAAATTTTGGAATGCTGGGCCTCTGGCCCGGCGATATATAGTCGGTGTATGTGTGTTGCGTTAAAGTTTTGGTGCGGTACTTTCTATTACGGAGAGTTGCTGCTTATTTAGCCCTGATATGTTGACACATATCGCACGGCGACAATTTCGCGGGAGACAATTCCGCGACGGATAATTCTGCGGAATTTCAATTTTTGACGTTCGTGTTGAGAAAAACCGAATTCTGACACCGGATTCGTGTTCAGCATGGTGGATTCCATATTCCCCTTCTTCAAATTTTAACGTATTGTCCAATTTCAGATTCCACTCAAAAGAAAAAAAACTCTTGAAAAAAAATCGATATTTTTAATTTGACCACGAATTTCAGATTTAAAGGCACCTGGGTATGCAGTCAACCATTCTGATCACGAATCTGGTGTCATAATTTGGGTTTTCTTAACAGGAACGCCAAAAATTGAAATTCCGCGGAATTATCCGTCGCGGAATTGTCGCCGTGCAAGTTCTTGTGCGGTAGAGTGCGCAGTTCAGTTCTTCTACTGCATGAGCTGTGAATGTGGATCTGAAAGAGGTATTTTATATATAGATATTATATAAATAATAATGTATAATATTAAAACAGGAAATCTATTTTTGCAGAGTTGTTTAGCTCGAAATTCTGCCAAACGTCTGCCTTGTGTTGATTTGCCCTGCTAAAAAACTTTATAAGGCTTAAAAGCAAATGGCAATAATATCAAATCGTCAATCATTTATTACTAAACATTATTTTCAAAACACGTTTATTTTTTCTCACAGTCCTTGAAATTTTTAACTGGCAAATACATTTCACAAGTTTTAGTGTGATCATCAGGATCTTTCCATTGAAAGCCACATCTTTTGTAAAGTGCCTCAGCACGTGGATTGCCTCCCACTTTTCTACAGTTCAATACAGTTAGTGTGACCGTCTCAGTTTCTCCAGTTTTTTTTATTTTCGTAAGTGCTGTTGTTATTAAAGCTTTGCCGACACCTTTTCCTTCCCAACTAGGGTCTGTCCCAAGTGCTACGATGTTGACTACTTTTTTCCCAATTTCATATACAGTATTCTGCCAATTTGACCTGAATCATTTAAAGTTACTGAGTGAAAAATGTAAACGGTATGTGGTGGAGGGGGGGGGGGGGGAGGGGCACGTGCCCCTTATTTTTTCCTTATTAGTTCACCGTCAGATTTTTATAAAAAGGCTCAAATTGTTTCACCCCGTCAAATTATTCTTTTAGACCGTCAAATCATAAAAATGTGTTTTTATCTCCAAAAGTTTTCAATTTTTTTCAACATTTTTACATCAAAATGTAGCCCCGGATCTCGGCTTTCTAACAAGCTATCGACTGAATTTCTGAGATTGTGGAGAAGTTGGAGAAAAAAGTCTTTGTATGGAAAAAATTTTCAAAAAATTTGGTCTATAAGATGACTTTTTTCTCTCACTTTTAAATATCTCAGTGAGTTAGTTTATATTTAGCTGAGATCCCGGACTACATGCTGGCATGAAAAGTTAAAAAAATTGCAAGAAAAAGTTAAAGAAATACACAAAAGAAACAAATTTTTACGATTTGACGAGGTAAAAGAATAATTTGACGGGGGAAAGTACTTGCAGCCTTTATAAAAATAGTGTAGGTAAAATGGCCTAAAAATTTCTTGTTAACAAATTAACACAACAGAAAATAGATATCGGCTAAATTGAACTATACCCCCACATCTCAATGGAACCCTACCCCCACAGTTTTTCCTTGTTCCCCTGTTGTTTTTTGTAATTTTTTTGATGCCAAATCTCAATTGAACCCTACCCTCACACCTCAATTGAACCCTACCCCCACATCTCAAAAACTACAGGGAGGACCAAGGCGAAATTGTGAGGTAGGGTTCAATTGAGCTGTGGGAATATAGTTCAAGTGCTCCTATATATCTACGAAGATCTAGTGAAGAATTATCAATATTCTTTAATAAGCATTTTTCGGTCTGTTTATCGACCAGTTGATCCATCGGTCGCTGTGCATTCAAGTCGGGCTGCTTCAACAGATAATGTCGAGATAATGAAACCAAATTCAGAGGAAATGCAATCATTACGCTCTGGAGTTTCGCCTGGGTTGGTGTCCCATTAATTCCAGCGACGCAAGAAAATTTAAGGATTCGGGTTCAGGGAAAGCTATTTCTGTGGAATATTTGGGCTGAACTCTGAATGTATTTTCTCGAGTATCCGTTAGTTCTTGATACATCCATAAGGATGCAACAGGATATCAAGACTAATGTCAAGAGTCAAGATGTTTAGGCGACATACTTCTGCTGTTTCGAGTTCGATACGCGTTGGAAGGATCAACCGCCGTTGCCAGGATTTTTCTCGCCGCACGCTCAAGTAACTTTTTCTTTAAACGGAACGCAGACAGTACAGGATACAATTACACGAGCACAAGGACCAGAAAGAGTATTGTCTATGAAAACTAGAAGAAAGGGCTTCAGGTAGTCCACCTAACTTCCAGGTAGTTTTTCTCACCTTCGCTAGCGTCTACCGAGTTTACATTCGCATGTGGTCTGCCTTCTTACCACAAAGTAGTAGGTAGCCAACAAAACTCCGTGATTCCTTGACCCCCGACTTACTCAATCGATTGAATGCTTTTTCTTCGAAAACAGTAGTCAAAGTGGGGAGTATTTAGTCTAATATATTTAGTATTTAGTCTAATTGGCTACAAAAAAAGCATCCAACTTTTTTATTTCGCTTTTCGCGATCTAGCTCATATTCTCTTAAGCAAATCGGCTGCAGAATTGAAGTGCCAAGACAAGGCAGGGTGATGAAACAGAAGCTAGTTCAACTGCAATCTTCGCCAATTACGCTAAGTTAATATGTAAGACTACCGACGCTCGGCCAAAGTTTTTCTGGAGTGATATCGAGGTCCGTTAAAATCTGGTATCTATGTAGTTTTGTCATACACGATTTCACATTAAGACGGTTTGCCATAATAACTGGGCTTTTTATATTGAGGGAGCATTGCAAGAGGGTGGAATCAGCAGACTTTGATGATGTGCCCAAAAAATAAAGAAATTATCTCATGAAGAAACCTTTTATGTGTTGTGAGTGTATGTTTTTCTGTTCAATAAACTTGTATTGATTTCTGACTTGCACTTTCTGACACTAGAACGCCCGTCTCTCGGCCGTTCTAGTGTCAAATTTATGAAGATTTGTATTTTAGACGAATAATTACCTTTAGCACTTGAAGGTTTGCACTCCAGTACAGTCACTAAAATGTAAAAAAGAGTCAGTTTGATATTTGAAATCACTGGTATAATTTTTTTTTCCCTCCCCCTCTAATAAAAACTGACCCTAAACTCATATTTTATGATACTACTCCAGAATTTGACTCATTGATCGTAAAATAGGATTTTACCCCCTTTATTATAAAGTCATACCTTTTTCTTCTTCATTGTATTCTTCTTTTATATGTTCTAGCCACTGTCTATAATCTAAAAGTATTAATTCGGCTACACTAAATTATTTCAAGAAACTAATATTAAAAAATGCTGTTGACTCATGCTGTTGACGAATACATCTATATTTGCCCGGCGCATGCAAGGGTGGGTGAGAGTCGTTAAGCCCCAAGTGCACACCCCTCCCCCTTCAAAGATTATTTATTTCGAGGGTAACACTATAGAATAATCAAACCACCCCCCCCCCCGCCCCAACCTAGCGCAAAAATTACTTTTCCTCAACGGGAAAGGACCCGTCTCATATTGTTTCTGATGCTCTGAAACAACACGGAAACACATTGGTTTCTCAGAAAAAAAATTGGACTTGTCTTGGTACCCGAGGTAAAAAATTTTGAAAAATTCAAAAATAATATATTTTTTTTAATTTTGTGGTCTTGAGGTGCGCACACCCACATGCCTTAGCCACAAATCACTCGGAAGGGACTCTGGATGCATGAAAAAGCATGCATATAAGAGTTTATTTATGCGGTAGGCGCCAGTATTCAAAACTGTGTTCAACATATTTTTGTTAGTGGGCCCTCTATGGTAAGTGGCGCAATTTCATATCCTTCCCCTCCCCTATGCCTAAGAATAATACACCCTAATTTCGATAATTTCTATATGGCAGGGGCGTACCCAGCGGGTGTCGTACCCAACGTGTCCCCCCTCCCCCCCCGTCAGATTTTTTGTTAAAACGGTGTAGGTGAAATGACCTGAAAATGGCCTGGTGCCCTCTCCGTCAGAAATTCCTGCTTACGCCACTGCGCATTTCGAGCGGTGCGCTCGAAATGTTGTCAATGAGAGTGTGTTAGGACAAACTCAAGTATGTTTTTAATACTAGCAGGACGGATAGCCAAATTGGTATCTTCTTGTGCAGAATTTCATGCTGAACACGATAGCACCGGTCGTTGTTACACTATAGATTTGAAATTTCCGCCTGGGTGACTTTCAAAATTTGCTACATTTTGTAATCGAAAAACTTTTTTAAATCTTTAAAACTCTCATAACATTTAGTCTTTATTATATAAAAATCGCCCTTCACTGGATGCGACAAATAGTGCTCTTTCGCACAAGTAAAAGCTTTTCTATGCTGCAAATGATAGTTTCTTGTGAAATTACAAATTATTAAAGCAACTCATTTTTTCAAAAATTTTTTATTTGAGGCTAAAAAAGCTTTCAAAATAATCATTATTTCAAAAAACTAAACTGCGTATCAGAGTGCACAGTCTGACGAACATCTTGGTATATGATTAGAATGAGCCCGGATAGCATGTGATAAAGATTTTATTCAAAAAATAATATTTAATAGTATTCGAATTTCCGGATTAATTTCCGGATTCTTGTTAAGCATGGTTTGATTTCCTTGTAGTACTGCTCTTAAAATTTAAAGGTCGTGGTCAAAATTCCAATACTTTCCGAGACAACAAATATTTAGAATTAAAAGAAGTACGATATTAGAATAATTATTGGGTACTTATGCTGTTGACGGCGCCACCCCAAATTTTTGTTTTTTGACAATATACAACCTTTGTTACATCAGAAATTCATTTATTACAAATCAAAAAACATACAATTCCGCAATTTGAGACCACAAATGATAGAAAATATCACATCCATTAAATTTTCTTCTCCACACAAAATCAGATACATACGACTGAAATTTATGGAGTGGTTGACCGTGAGATGCTGATATTCTTCAGGCAAGCGTTCGAGAAGGCTCACGAGGAGAAATAGAAAAAGAGGGAGTAAAAATAATTGCAAAAGAACGAACAAAGCAAAAAATACAAAAAATGTTTTAGCAAAAGCAAAAAAAAGAAAAATTTGGGGTGGCGCCGTCAACAGCATAAGTACCAATTATTGTCTCGAGAAGCATTGGAATTTTGACGACGACTTTGAAATTTGAGTTGTACTTATAATTTGCAATTTTATGACAAACTATCATTTGCAGCATAGAAAAGATTTACCTGTACAAAAAGGAACTATTTGTCGCATCCAGCGAGGTACGATTTTTCCTAATAAAGACTAAACATTATGAGAGATTTAAAAATATAAAAAAGTCTTTCGATCACAAAATGTAGCAAATTTTGAAAGTCACCCACCCGAAATTTCAAATCTATAGTGAAACAACGACTGGTGCTGTCGTGTTCAGCATTAAATTCTGCACAATAAGGTACCAATTTAGCTATCCGTCCTGCTAGTGTTAATTTTTTTATTACATTTCAAGCAGTAAAACGATGAGGCCAGCTTTAGATTTTGCTTGCACAACCAAAAATTTTAGGATCGACGCAATTTTTGTCCGATTTTTAACAGGTTTAAAGTTTCTCAAAATTCTGTCTCTATATTGCTCTTCGTCAGATTTAAGGATTCTTCAGTAGGATTCTCTAATGATTAAAGTAATATTATAGGTTAAATTTCCATTAAAAACTAGGCGAAAAAGTTTTTTTAATCTACCTGCTTTAGAACTAAGATCTCTGTAAAAACTGATAGAACGAATTAAAATTAGCTTTTACATTTACCCGGCTGATTGGCATGTTCCGCTGGATTTAGGCGACTCGTTGCCTCTACTTTTGGGTTTGATACCATCTCCTCTAGCAAAGGATGGCCAGGCTGAGCACAAAGTTCCTAATTTACACTCTCGATTAGCAGCACACTTTCCGTTCAGTTCTAAGAACATTACTTCATATAAATTGTAAAATAGGTGCCGTAAATGTCTTACTAGAGCCTATTTTTTAATAGAGCTTCTTTCTTACTCTATAGCAGAGAACTATTTTCGCAAAGCTGTTTATTACATTTTCTTAACTCCCACGAGCTCTACCCATTCCATTTTTTAATCTCGCTGAGACAACAACCTCAAATTCGACATCGACATCAACCTCAAATTTTTTCGATTTTCGGGGGATCGAAAAATAGAGCCCCTGATAGCTCTATTACAACATTTACGGTATGTAATTTGCTAATATTTTTATTGCTTGACGTTAGTGTTCCAAATAAAAATGACAATGCAGTGTGGCCCCGCCCTAATCCATGTGAAAAATTTTCTATCTCCAATTTTTTTCATATATATATATATATGAATACTGTTGATTAATTACTCGTTCACGATGTCGGAGGTAATTTGAAATTGTAAACGGGGTATCTACGTTATGTATCTTTTGTCACATTTTAAAACTACCCTGTGTTCTATCTACTTAAGCCTTAGGCTTAGCAGTAGGCCAGCGTATGTTAGGCCGAACTAATAAATGCCTTACGCACTTTTTCCGGGCTAATTTGAGACTGTGACTAATATTGGAGTGGCTTAGGCTTATGCTTATTATGAGGTTTTATAAAAAAATAAATTTTGGGACAAAATGGGACAAAAAGTACATAACGTCAACGCACCATTGTCAACAATCATTACGCAAGCTTTGTAAGTAGTACATGGGCCAATATATATTCATCAAATTATGACGCCCCATAGGTATGGAGCATGAGTTCTGGTGAGGGGGGGGTTGGTTTTGATTTTGAGGGGCGTGCTTTTGACTCCAGCCACTACACATTAATAGGGACCCATAGGTAGGGAACGTCTCTTTGCAAGTGCCCCATAGAAATGGGGCGAAAAGGCGGCATCTTTTGATGAATGGATATTGGCCCATGTACTACCGTATTTCCTCTAATAAGCGCCCCGGGGCGCTTATTTTTCAAATCCCAAAAATCGGAAAATTTTGAGTTCATCTCGAAATTTTTGGGTGTATACCCAAAATCTAAAAAGCGGAATCAGTAGAGCTCGTGGGAGTTAAGAAAACATATCAAACAGGTTTGCGAAATATTGCTTCTACACTGAGATCCAGACCCTCAAAGTCAGGGTGGGGGGGGGCCGCTTATTAGAGCGGGGGCGCTTATTAGAGAAAAGACGGTACTTTTGTTTAATCTTAAAATTGTTGGAAGTGTTTAAAACAGTATTAAAAGAAGCATGCCCGTGCGTTACACGGAGAAAAGGCGGGGACCAATAACTTTTTTCTTTCTCGCTCATTTTTTTCATGCGCCTTTTTTAGGTTTTTTAACTTTTCTGCCTAACTTTTAAAAGTAGAATAAGGTCATCAATATCAGATTCAGCGCGAAATGAGTGAAAAATTAGATGGTTCAAAAAAAATAGCTGGTCCTCCCGCCTTAACTTTTTGAAACGCACGGACATGCTCCTTTAAACCAAAATTTTCAAAATGATTGAAAAAGGTTCACAAATTCTCATCACGCCAACGTCGATATCGTGAAAGAGCAGTAAAAAATAGCATTTAAAGAAGATTTTAAAAAATGCTGATGTAAACGACAAAACGGTTGATCAGGATAAATTATCGTAAGAATTATTGTGTTAAAAGGTTTATAACAAATTACTTTGCTTTTTTCCTGGATAGACAGTGCAAATTTTCAGGACTTGATTGCAGTACTTGCATTGCTTAGAGCTCTTTTGCCGACAAGCAACAGGGCGGGTGCATTTTCGACGCACACAAATGTTAAGCCCTTCTGGACGCGGCTGGAAAGCCCTTGGATTAAAGCTCACTTTTCGGCTTACTCTAGTAAATGCTCTTATCTTTCCTGTGCTACCTTTCACTGCTTTGCCGGATTTAGCCTTAGATCTAGAAGTGGTCCGTCGTCTTTTTCTAGTTGTCAACTTTCTTGGTTTTGGCTTATCACTTGTAGCTGATGATCTAGGCAATCTTTGGAGAAAACTTGAGTTTAGACGGTTTGTTGCTAATCCAAGTTTAGCTAAAGACTTTTTGCAAGAGATCTTCTTGTTAAGATCTTTTGACACAGTATTTTGAAACCGATATCAAGCACTTTTTTTTTAATCTTTTGTTTTTTAAACTGAGCATACAGTATTTACTTTATTAGTTTTTCGTGATAATTTATTTTTCAACTCCACTGCGGGGTGGAAAGCAGGGTGGTGTCTTCAGCCAGCTGATTTCAGCCCGCTGAAGTTTAACTCAGCCATCAGCCGGCTGAGGCTGACGACTCAGTTGAAATTTTGGGACAGTGGAATAGGTCCCTATTTTTTGGGGGGGGGGGGGTCTTTACAATGGAATAGCGGCGAAAATTCATTGATTAAATTTTCCTCCAGGCTATTAGTTATTGTTAAATTTTAGTCAGCCGGCTGAGTTATAACTCAGCCGGCTGAGCTTAACTCAGCCATGAGCCGGCTGAGGCTGATGACTGAGGTAATCGTCAAGTATACCACCCTGGTGGGTAGTTATTTTTTCAACAAAAATTTTTGATTCAAATTTTTTAGTTATAAAGGGAAACAAAAACCGGCACCCGTCAAAATTCTTAGCTCGTTTAGTGAACACACGTTTTTTTGCTTTTTCTAAAATTTACTGTTAATTAGTTTGATAGTTACACAAATTGATTCAAATTGCCCAATTTAGTCTCAATTCAATATTATGAAGATTTTTCATTAGTAAAATACAAACTAATGATAATTGCTATGAAAATAATGTATAATGTTTATAACAAAAAATTTTTAATGTTGGTGTTGAAGAATACCTGAGTTTTGTAAAGATCTAGGCGCCAAATGTAAGTAGAAACTATATTTTAAAAAGACTGAAAAAATAAGTGTAGCACAAAGTAAAGCAATGCAACACTTGCTCATTTTTATTATTTTTAAAACAACAACTGTGAGTCTGAAAATAGAAAAACTTCTCTTTATCTATGCATGTATCAAAAAAACCATATAATGGTATGTGTCAAAGAATTAACTAGATGTAATCAATAATTAAATCAATTTTTGAACATCAACCACAAGTCCGCAAAATTTTAGCTTGTGAAGATCAAAAAGTGTTTATTTTGTAGACTGTTAGTGGTTTTTCCATCTGCAAAATCAGGAATTTTTTTTTATTTTATGTGTATAAAAAGTACTTTTTAATTATACATTCGAACCTGGATAAACGGGCACCCTCAAAAGTTTGTTCCGCCGCTGGGTTCGACATTCTTTTTAGCTCGACTTTCAAACTTTTTTTCATCCTTTGACAGTCCAATTCTAAATATGGCAACGATTCCGATTTTGCCGATCGTTTTTTAGAAAACGAAATCTTTTTGGCTCTCTTCACCTTTAGCACGCCAAATTTTTGACGTGACCCCCCAAATAACCCCCCTCAAATAACCCCTCTAAATTCAAAATAATTTTTGTCCTGGAAGGCAAAATGAATTTTTTTTAATAGAAACAGGTTGTTGTACCGGCCAAGGGGTTGGCCGCTCCGCGGCCAAGAACAGCACACTCCACATTGCAAGAAATTGGGGAAAATATGTATGTTACAGCTCAAAAATTTCATTTTTCCTTCCAGGACAAAAATTATTTTGAATTTAGGGGGGTTATTTGAAGGGGTTATTTAGTGAGGGGGGGGGGGGTTATTTGGGGGTTTTCACGCAAATTTTTTTGCCTTGGTACCCCCTGCTGTTTTTTTGTTGAAAATTGCCTTAGTCCCCCCGGTCCATTATAATTATATTGATACTGTGATACTGTGGTCATGGTGATTATGGTTAACATGATCACCTTGACCATGGTCACCTTCAAAACAACAGGGGGTCCAAGGCCTTTTTCAAGAAAAAAAAACAACAGCGGACCAAGGCAAAAAAAATTTGGCGTGCTAAAGGTGAACAGGGCCATTTTTTTATAGATGTAAAACCGGGATAAATGGGCACCCATTTCAGAAAAAGGATGCCCGTAAATCCAGGTTTCACATTTTTAGGAAAAAAATGTTTTCATGATTCTGAAAAACGATCGTTAAAATCAGTATCCTTGCGATCTTTGGGACCGGACTGTCAAAAACAATTATTAAAACCTTTGACAGATGAGCTTAAAAGTGTCGGACTCAGCGGGGGAACGAAGTTTTGGGAATGTCCATTTATCCAGCTTGGATTGTATGCTTTTCCTTTATTTTTTATATCATGTGCAAAATTAAAATAAATTTTTAAATTAAATTTTTTATTTGTAAAACTCTGCACATTTCAAACAGTTACGATGAATGCAATATAAAACAAATTAACAGAAGATTAATAAAACTTCAAGCATTTTCGGGCATCTGGGTCTTCGGATCTCTGCTGCTTATGAATCGGAAGAGAATACTGTAGTCGTCAGGCTTCAGTCCACTTCCTTTCCTCACGTCACTGAAAATTTTCATTAGTATAGAAAATTTCTCATTTTCCTAACCACATGTTAAATAAGCATTATATGATGCTATCAATTAATAAAGACCCTCTGACAACTTATAGCTATTTTGAAAATGCAATACTTTTTTGCTTCAAAAATACTTTTTTCTAAACAATAATGTGAAAAATTTATTTAAAAATTTCAAATTTTTTATTTTGCACATAATTGAGTTCTGACTTTTACAATACAGTCGATTCTTTCGTTAATGAACTCGAAGGGAACAGACGTATTACTTCCTTAACGGAAGAGTTCGTTAACGACTAAACCAACCAAGTGAAACCAAAAAGTCTAGACCAAAAGTTCGTTAACAAGAGCTTGGTTAAGGAGAGAGTTAACTGTACAGGGTGTCTCAAAATTACGTTAACATTTTCAAACTCAATATTTTTGTTCAAATTTCAGTTTTTCTTTTTCGTTTATTTGTTTGATACGCTTCTTTTTTTTGCTCGTTTTCTCACTTGCGTCCCATTTGCTTGATGGTCTTCGAGTTTATCTATTAAATTTAATTTCTGGCGCTCTATTTTTAATATTTTACGTGCAAAACGGTTCATCAAATTAATTTCTATCAATTTTGCAGATATTGCTGCAGTCAAGGGAGGGGAACTACGCGCCGATTTCGTCTTTCTTCGTCATCAAGGTCTTAGATTCGCGCGAATCGGGTAGCTATTCGGAGTGGCAAGGCAAACAATCGGCAATGTGGTTCGTCGATCGGAAGAAACTAGTACTAGCAAAAACCCATTGTAGTTATCGTTCTCTGTTGTCATGTTTGATGTTATTATTTGTGACTTCGTGTGAGAGATGTGTTTAGTAGTGAATAAAGATTTCTGTCCCCATCTTATAAGCGCTATATTATGAACGTTTCCGGTGCTTGCCACCCGAAAATTCGGTAAACGGGTCGCTACGGTGTTATGCTGCCCGATTTTTCTTAAATGTTAACGTAATTTGACACACCCTGTGGACATGAACATTTTTTATTTTTTTTAGTTCAAATTTTGTTGAATGTAATGGTTTGGCTAATTTTCAAAGCTATTTACGTTATAAAATTTTTTTTGATTAAAAGCATTTTTAATAAAACTTTGAATTTCGCTTTTGCATTTCGAAAGTTCAAGCCTTTTGTTTTTTTTTCGAAAGGCTCTCAAAGGCGGCGCATAAGGCTTGACGAATAAAGGTCAGATAGCTTAGTTTTTTAGTATTTGATAAAAATTTTGGATAATAAAAAGATACCTTGACAGAATTGAATGAGCTAGATTTAGTTTACTTTTTTGCAGCTCATAAACTCCTTCTTCCACTGACCCTTCACAGACAAGTCTAAAATAAAGTGAGCATGTGAAAATAGTTTTATCAGTAAGCTTTTATTTTACTTGTATATATAAACATCTTTTTGTTGGCCAATTCGATGGATTCTGTCACAGGCCTGATTCTCTAGCGCTGGGTTCCAATGAAGATCCATTAAAAACAGGTGATTGCCCCTGTCAGGTTTAGCCCAGCACCACCTGCTGTTAGCGACAAAAGAAGAATTTGAGGACCTTTCTTTTCCAGTTTATTGTTTTCTTGGTTGAACAAAGTGATATTTTCTTGCCTAAAACAAACATATAGAAATATTTAGAGTCAATTTTTAGCTGTCTAAGTTTATAAATTTTTAGGTATTTTTGAAAGGCGTTATACCGCTTGTCTCAAAATTTTTGGCTCACTTTTTGAAGATTTTTTTTCAACAAACATATTAGACTGTATTTTGATAATAGCACCTGATCACCAGTAATGGCTAACACGTGTGAAAAAGTACACTAATAATCGATTTTCTGAAAAATCGATTTTTTATGGCAAATCTAAATCGACCATAGTTAGTTTAAGTAAATTTTCATTCCATCGAAAATATAGATTATATTTGTTTCTCAATGCAGAGAATAGAATTTTAGCCAAAAAATTTTAATTTTTTTTTCAAATAAACTAAATGCCACTGATTGAATAAAGGAGCAAAGCACTGTGCTGCACAGTTAAGTGTTAAAATAATATGGTCATTCAGGGTTCTATATTGAGGATGTTATTATGCTCAGGGTCGCCTTGATTTAAGCCAACCAAATTTATTTGGTCTCAAAGAGTGGTGGTTACATCGAGTAGATATATAGCTATATAACTAAATTTTTTTCCTTTAGTTGGATTGTTTCGCTTAGTTGATGAAGAAAGAATTGTTATTAGTCTGAATGCTTTATAATCTGCTATCTTGAAAAACTCTTAATAACTAGGCACCCGTTGCATAACTCGAGTTCAGTGATCCTCAATAACTGGGCACCTCGATAATATAGGTCCCTCGATAACAGGGCACCCCACAGGGTTCAATCAAGTTTTTTTGTGTATTTGTACTATATGTTTCCTGAGTTATGTCTAAATATGTACTCATGAATCGATGTCATCATTAAAAGCAGAAGAAAGGCCTTACAAAAAGTGTCAAAAACCATGATATTGCCATCATGGTTTTTATATGTTTTTTTTAAATACCTCTGCCTTGCATTTTCTTCTCCAGTCACCTTGGCACAACGAATGCCTACTTTTTTCAACTGGATGGCCACAATGGATAGAACAGATGTCCATTGACTAACGACGACGCTAAAAAATGGGTAGAATAACTATTTTCATATATGAGAAATCAGTTTTTAACGCTTTTTTCCGTTTTTCCAAATATTTATGCTGAAAAGAGCATTTCCACTACTTTTATAGAAAAATGAAACTTTTCGAAAGAAAATTTTCTGATTGAATACAGTTGAACCTCGCTATAGTGGCACACCTCCCCACCCCCAAAGTTCGTTCCCGCCTAAGGTCCGACACTTTTTTAACCCAATTTTCGAAATATTTTATCGATTTTGTTATGACAGTGTGGTTGCAAATATCGTAAGGATTCCGATTTTGCCGATCGTTTTTTTGAAAAGAAAACAAAATTGGGTTAAAAAGTGAAACCTCGATATAGTGGCACCCCTCTTCTAAAAACAGGTGGCACTATATCGAGTTTTCACTTTTTTAACCCAAATTTTGTTTTCTTTTCAAAAAAAGATCCGCAAAATCGGAATCCTTACGATATTTGCAACCAGACTGTCATAACAAAATCGATAAAATATTTCGAAAATTGGGTTAAAAAAGTGTCGGACCCTAGGTGGGAACGAACTTTTGGGGGGTGCCACTATAGCGAGGTTCAACTGTACATGATATTTAAAAACTGAGAAAAGCTACCACTTATCATTTCCTTCCATCGCTTTGCGAATGAGTTCCAGCAACACACGAACCTAAAAAAATCTTGCGTATGGAAGTTTTAGAAACTAATACATGAGGTTCGTTTTACTGATTGTATATACCTTGCCGCTCACGAATTGCGTATCAAAAATCTTTTCCCAGCTTTCTTGCTCTTCTTGTCCCAGTTTTGAATAAATTTCAGCCTCCAAGATGTCATCAGCGCTCTGGTTTTCTTTGTTTGAAGTTATCATTAAAGCTTCTTCGTGAAGGTCTTCTTTAAACATATTTTTGTCGACGCCCTAAAATGTATTATTATAACTTTTTCGAATTTGACTTTTCCATCTTTTTTTTTGTAGTTGAAGTTTAAAAACTTCTTGAACTTTAACTTCTCAAACTCTAAACTTTGACTTTCACAATTTAAAAGTCCCACTTTTTCTCTTATTTTTTTCTCAGTACGCGTAAGGACACGCGTAAGAATCTATAGAACATTTTATTATGAGATATATGACATGAAAACTGAGAATGAAAAAAGATTATTCAGGCGCATAGAAACTAAATCATTTTAAAATTTGACTATTAAAATTTGGTGAATTTTTAAAAAACTGCATGCTAATTTTCAACATATGAAGAGCACTTTTAATTGACCAGTTTTTTTAATTGGCCTCCACCCAAATTTGAAGAGCTTTAAAACCGCAATAAAATTAAAAATTAAGCCTTAGCTTAAAGAGCCACAAGGCCAAGCATTCTGGGTTGTTCCCCGCCAATTCAATTTTTTTGCTAATCATTGAACTTCTGCACGGTTTTTAACTTGCTTCCGAACAAAACAAGACCTAGAATTTAATTTTAGGTTTTGTTTTGTTAGAAACCATGCTTAAAAAATCTATACATAAGTTCAATGATCAAGAAATTTTTTTGAATTGGCGTAGGACAATCGTTGTCGGAGACGGCAATGGTTCTTCAAATCGAGCACAGCGCGGTTTACTTTAAAAACAGGAGTTTTGGTTGAATTTGTTAAGTGAATTAACTTTGAATTACTCATGATTGGTCTTGCAAGGAATTTAAAAAATATTACTTTAAACACAAGTGTTTGCTTATACTCTCAAAATTCTATGTTTATCACTTTGGAATCATTTTCTTCCTTGTCAGCTAGTTTAAAGAAGCAAATTGATGACGCCAAACACCAACCTGGTGTGAAAATTTACGGTTTGGCAGGCGAAATTTTTTGAAATCAAAGTATTGGCTCTATATGTGTTGGTAGTGCCCCCGAAAAAAAATATACCTTGGTCCCCTGGTGAATTTCTTGAACTTTTTTGTTGTGTTTTGTTTTTTTCAAACTTTTTTTGTATTCGATTATATCTCAAGTTTTTCACGGTTTAATTTACGAAAATAAAATAAAAGTTAATTTTAGTGCTTGTAAAGCCATAGATAAGCTAATAGGACAGAAAATGTCTATTTTGTATGAAATGAAAACATAAATCGTATTTCATAACATTTATTGTTCCAGAAATATATTTTTCCTATCCAATTGCTGAATGAATGCAAAAAATTTCAGTAAATGAAATTTTGTGAAAAAAATAAACTTTTCAAACAACAACGGGGGGACAATGCAAAATTTAAAAAAAACCCCGAAAAGCAACAGAAAGAACCATCGACACATATAGAGCCAAACTATTTTATCACTTTCAATTCACACTCAAAATGCTTTTTTAGTTTGTATGCCTACAGCTTCTTCGTGAAGTTTTTCTTTGTAGTAGTGACTTACCCTTCTGACGAGAGCCATGTGCACACTAGCTTGTCTCATGCGTGTGAGCAGTCCCAGCACAAAACTTGAGAAGTATTTCCTCTTATTAGTTAGCTGCTCCATGGACAAGCCTTCGCGCTCAGCTTTCTGTTCCAACCACTCATTATACTTTTCTTACTCTTCTTTATCTTCTCAAGTTGCTTGTTGTCCGTTATCCATGGATCAACATGAGACCTATAAAGATAAATTAGTGTTTTGACTGTAAAATTGGCTTGAAGTCGAAAATTTCTGTAAATTTGCGTTTTTCAATTTACAGTCGAAACTCGATATAGTATATATCCTAGGGATCGGCTTCAGGTGTACACTATATAGAGTGCTCATTTTAGTCATTTCAATTAACCGCTGGTCAAAAACATTGGATTCAGGTGTACACCATATAGAGCGTCTGCTGTATTGTTTAAAAAAATACTTGCTATTTTGATTGAGATCTGTGTTATGCGGCTTTGTTACAAATCTTTTTTCATTTTTCCCAGTTCTCAAATTTTAATAATGTGGTTCTCATGTAAGTAGGTTACAGTCAAACCACGATTTAGTGATCACTCGATATAGTGATCACCGGGCTTTGTACTTGGTTGGTTAATAAGGAATTAAAGCAGAAATCAACCCCCCCCTTTAGAATACACTATTTGCTCCAGCCCAGAACACTATCTGGTCTAGCCCTTTTTCAAGGTCTTAACATATTTCAAGACCTGAAAACGATAGAAAAGGCAAAAAAGTGTGAGAAGGACTTTTTTCGTTTGCCTTGGTCAAAAAAGTCAAAAAAATGACCAAAAACCACAGTGAGTACCAAGAGCATTGTTATGTTTTGATTGCTTAATTAAAACATAGATTTTGGTGGGAAGTTTCTCGATGGCTAAAGGGGGCGGTGGCTTTCCTACACCGTTTTCAAGTTTTATATTTATTTTTTTCGAAAAACCTGACGAGGGGGGGGAGGGCTATAGCCCCCTCAGCCCCCCCCCTGGCTACGCCCATGCTCTGTACACAGCCTCAGTACAATTCAGGCTCTTGCTGTACATTTGGCTGTATAATGATTCCTAAACTCACATTCCCACAAACGTGCATTTTGACAAAAAAATCATGAACAATACTACATTTTAATTAACATAGTTTGTGAAAATTATTTTTTTCTAAATTGATACCGTATATTCTCTATTAGAAGGCCCGGGCCTTCTATTTTTCAACCCTAAAAAAGTCGGAAAAAATTTGGGTCGATTTTGAGATTTTTGCGTGCTCAACCAAAATTTTAAACGTGGAATCAGGTAAACTCGTGGTAACTAAGAAAACGCGAAAAACAGATTTGCGAATTTCTTTTCTAGGCTGATATATAGGTACTCAAGGGGGGCCTTCTATTAAAGAGGGGCCTTTTAATCGAGAATATACGGTATTTGATTTTTTTTTTTAATTTTTGTAAACCATCATATTACTGTATACTCATGTTGATTTGTTTTGTGATCACTTGAAACTTACTGGGCCACAACTATCATTCTGTCGTAGACAATTCTCTCGATCCCATCTAGTTTCACCCTGACAATTTTTTCATGCCGCTTGGGAAGGTCAAGCTAAACAGTCAAAGCTTATTCTATAGCACGTATTTAGAAAAAGCTTACTCCATCTACCCCAGTGCCTATGTCTTCTTTAGTTCTTCGAATGACCAATCGCTTGATCAACATGTTCAGTCGGCATGCATTTTCTTCTGTAATAAAAAATCATAAGTAAATAAACAAACAGACAATTGAGTCTTGATGAATCGACAAGCTTTTGATTTACTTCTACCTTAACTGTAACATTTTTTAAGCCTGACTTTGACAGATCTAATTGGGTAGTCTAGTTTTAAAATCGCATGGTTTCTGATTTACTACTTTTGTAAATTGGAGCTGGTTTGCAAGGACACGCTTCTCTCGGTATTTAATTAAATATTATTTCTTGAATAAAATTTTTATCACATGCTGTTTGGGCCGAATGCTGATGTAGGTCATTATATACAAAAATGTTTGTCAGAATGTGCACTTTGCGTAAAAATTGAAGTAAAAATTGAAAAACCCCCGCCCTCCTCCAAAGAGTATTTTCTCTAAGCGTCCTATTTTGGTTCCCTGATTTTTTTAAGTTTTCTTTTTTGCAATTCGTAGCGCACTAACTTAGGCTTAGCCTTAGGCTTAGATAAAAAAAGTATGGTTAGAAAAAAATACTCTTTTCAGGGGGTGCACTTCATATGCTGTCTGCACTTTGACATGCAGTTAACTTTTCAAAAAAAAATATTTTTAAAAAGCTTTTCAGCTGTTATTTCAAAAAAGAATTTTTCAAAAAAAGAGTTGTTCTAAGAATTTGTAATTTAAAAAAAGAAGCCTAGAAAAGCTTATATCTGTATGAAAAAGTGAAATTTGCCGCATCTTACAAGAGGTCGTGCGCAATTTTCATGATTAGAACTGAATTTTAGGAATATAAAAGTTCACAGCGACGAATTTCAAATTTAAAATTGAAAAAAAAAACGATCGAAACTATCGTGTTTAGCATAAAATTTCGAACCACAAGATACCAATGTATTAATCCGTGTTGCTAGTATTAACGGGCACTTTGACCACAAAGTGTTCATGCTCCATTTGCGAGTCTGGTTTGACTCTCGAAAAGCATGTCAAGAAAATTTAAGAAGGTGTCAGTTTACCAAGACGTGACTGTATAAATTAAGTATTTACCAGAATTAACTCGTCCACTACCGCCTATTTTTTGAGACCAGAATTTGTTATCACTATAGCGAGGGATACGCAAAAATCTAAAAAAAACAAATTAACTTAGAAATGTAACAGTTTTTAAAAAGTTATGAGAAATCATAAGTAGTGCTGATGACCAGACCGCATTTCGCTTTTGGGAATCCGGTTTTTCCTTGAAAATCCGGTCCGGAATCCGAAATTACGAAGGCAAAATCCGGCCGGATTCGGCTCTCCAATCTTTTCAAAGGCCGCTTTCCGTTTCCTCGCAGCCTCGTCAACATCCGTCGCGAGTTTCAGCCGGGCCAGAGATGTTTTCACTACGAAAGAAACTCGATCGATCTATTCAACTCAGAAAAACTTATCTTTTTGAAATCTGTTAACTTTACTTTTTGATATTATGTCGTTTGTTGATCCATTTGGTAAAAAATATTAATAAAGTTGTATTTTTGCAAATTTTGGTAATATTATTGAAAATCGTAAATCCGGCCGGATTCCGGATTTTTCTCAAAATCCGGTCCGGAATCTGGTCAAGTAGGAACAATCTGGTCCAGAATCAATCCGCTACTCCCGGCATCAGCACTAATCATAAGTAAACTAACCAAAACTTCACTAACTTACTTGACTAGTGAGTAAAGGTCTCTAAAATCTTTGTGAATTGGCGTGCCAGACAGGCACCACCGATAGGTTGCCGTTAAGAAACAACACGCTTTTGACACTATAGTAGACGAAGTGCGGATTTCGTGAGCCTCATCAAGTATCTATAATCAAACACCCTGCATTTTAGAAAAATAAAACTTTTAGCAAGCATACGATTCTCTCCCAGTTAATGCATGCTAACACAGAGCTTCTTGTAGTCAGCTACAAATTTTGTAAGCTGAGTATAAATCAAAGTAACCAAGGTAAAATATCAAACCTTTTTGACACCGCTAGAAATTTGTGCGATAGTTTTTTTAAGCTCACTTAAGATAACGCCATAAGTTGTGATAACAATGTCACTGCTGGCTAGCCTGAAAAAGTGGCTTAATGATTTTTCAAATCAATACAAAATCTATTACCTCTGAGCAGACAAGTGTCTATTTTCACCATAGTGTACAATGACTTTGAGAAAGTTGTCACTGACAAACTTGTGCACCTCAGACTCCCACTGATAGACTAAAGATGGTTTCACTATGATCAGTGTTGCGTTAGAGTGGATCAGATTGGATTCTGAAACATACGGTATTTAAAATAATAAATTGTTGTAAATTTATGTCACTTTTTTGAAAGCAATCAAAAAATAGTAAGTATAATAATAGTAGGGTTGTGGAATCAAACGTTCGATTTCCAACATTGTTCAAAAAGTTCGAGATTTTTTCGAACCTTTGATTTGAAATATCTCAAACTTCGTACCAAATACTTTCAAAGTCTTAAAATAAGAACTTAAAAACACGGAAAAGATTTGACCAAAAATGCACAGCATCATAAAAAAGGCATCGAAAACGGGAAATTCAATTTGAAAAAAAAACAAGATTTTCAAATCATGCGTTCAAAATTTTCGAATTCAAACTCGAACTTCGAACCGAACTTTTATAAATTTCGAACGTTTGACAACCTAAACAATACTACCGTAAACCTCTATTAAACGGACACCCTCCAATAAACGGACACCCTCTAATAAACGGGCACCCTCAAGGACTATATCTCAGCGCAAAAAAATTTTTTTTGCAAATCTGTTTTTCGCGTTTTCTTGATCACCTCGATCTTAGTTGATTCCGCTTTTTAGATTTTTTTGAGTACCCGAAAATCTCAAAATCAAAATATTTTTTTTTTCGATTTTTAGGGGTTGAAAATTAAACGGGCATGCCCGTTTAATAGAGATTATACGGTATATAACTACTATAGGGTGTCCCTGTAGTGATTTTCTATTTTTTTAGCACACATTGTATACAAGGTGTGCAATAAAAAGTGCACTATTTTTCAAATTTGACATTCACTAATGAATTTCACCCAGTCTTTTATTCACAAGTGGTCGGGTCGATATATTCTCTCTGTAGATTAAAGATTTTTTTAGCTATTACTTGTTTTAATTGATGCCTAAATTGAAATTTCACCAGTTCGTGGAAGCCCTAGACAAAACTTTTCAAAAATGGTACAATTTTTATCGCACAGCCTGTACATAATTGTATGTGCATCTTGCATACTTTATAATAAGAAAGTTGCTTACGTACCCTTTTCATCTTTTTTTCTTTCTGTGCACCCACTTTTTCAGAATCCAGACGCTTGTTTTTGGAGTCAAGAATCAGAGATATCATTGTAATGGTCTTCCTGTGCCCATGTCATCCGCCAGTATGCCACCTCTGACTTCTTTCTTTTCTCCATTGCTATTGTTCGCAGCAAGCCTTCTCTCTGGTGAGCTTTCAGCTCAATATTCTTGCGCAAGCCCTTCAGCATGGTTTCAGGTGTTGGGGGCAAATATGAATTATCTTCTTGGTCCGTTATCTGCTCATCTTCTTCCATTTGTCGTTCATCTGGCATATCGTCAGCCTCCTCGTTTGCACTTTGCTCATCATTTTCTTCTTCTTGCTTTCCTGCCTGTATTCATCGTCTGAGCTGTCTTCTTGAGGTTCAACAACTTTATTGTCTGCCAGTTGTTTGATGTGAACACGCTTTTTAGGTGTGCTGTTAATCTTTTCGATCTAGTCGGCTAATTTCCTCCTCTACATCACTTTCTGACCAATCAAAGGTTTTTTCAGACAACTTTTTTTCAGTTTCTTGCTGTGTCGATCTTTCTTCATCATTGTTGACTGCTGCTGTTCACTATCACCACTGCCGTCAGGTATGTCGTCCAATTCTTCTTCAGTCTCCTCTTTGTGTGGATGCTTCATCTTCTTCGTTCATTAACTGTTGTTGCTCACTGTCGTCACCGCTATCAGATATGTTTGTCCAATTCTTCTTCAGTTTCTTCTTGTGTGGACGCTTCATCTTCTTCATTCATTAGCTGATGCTGTTCACTATCGTCGCTACTGTCAGAGATGTCTGTCGATTCTTCTTCAGTCTCTTCCTGTGTCGATGCTTCTTCAGCTTCGGCTCTATATATTGAATTGCAGCGTTTAGCATTGTTCCTACTGCCTGGGACTCCGGCGATTTCTTGTTTTCTGATCTACTTCTTTATCTAAATAATATATATTTGTATAGCAGACTTCTGGGCTTAAAATGATTTTTAAGGTCTTTTGAAAGCATTTTCTGTAATCTTGCAGAAGACTTTTTGTGTGTGAATTATTGGACACAATTTTATTTGGCTCTTTGTGTTTCCTAGCTATTTTCGAATACTTTAATTAAGAGTCTTCAATTTTTTCGAAGAATTCATTCACTTCTTTCTAGAATTATTAGAAAAGTTGAATTTTAGTTATCATACGCCAAGTAAAATGCCAGATTCCTGCTTTAAAAGACGTCTACTGTAATTTGAATAAGAGTTTTACCTCATTTTTAGCGTGATTTTTTGTGCTCTGTGAATATTTCTGAAGAAGTTCATTTTAGGTCGCCTTCACAGCTTTAGTAGACGCGCTTTTGAAAAGTTTTGTTAAATTTCTAAAAGTAGCTGTGTCTTAGTTTTTTCATATTTCTTTTTTCGCTCTAGTGTAAAAATAATATACTTTAAGACGCAAAATTGACAGCTCTTTATTCTTACACATAGTCAAAAGATAATCAGGTTGAAAGATAGTTAAGAAAAATAGTAACTCAAAAAAAAATGATGCCACAAAATTATGGTACAGTCAAAACTCCCATCAACATACACCCTTGGGACCGGGACTTCCCGTATGTTAATGAGAGAGCCAGATTTTATAATTTAGTTCAGCGTATGTTAATAGGAAAGTCGTTGTATTTTAGGCCACATTTCGGGACACACCATACAGTCAATTACGGAACCACCTCTCAGTCGATTTCGAAACCACACCCTCAGTTAAAGCAGCTTGGAGACCTAAGGCAATTTTATATATCACATTTAGAACAACTTGGGGGACCAAGGCAAATTTTTTTTATAAAAATTAAAAAACTTTGCCTTGATCCCCAAGCTTTTTCGAAATTTTCATAAAAAATGAGATTTGTAAAATTGTTTTGTAGAAACAGGGTTTAATTCGGAAAATTCGAAAAAGGATCGACTGTATGTTAATGGGAGAGCCAATTGTTGGACGGTACCGAGTCTGGCCGTATGTTAATGAGAGGTGTATGTTAATGGGAGTGTATGTTAATGGGGGAGGTAATTTTGCCTCATCTTCGAAGAAACCAACCAAAGCTTAGCCAGCCGTATGTTAATGGGGAGGCGTATGTTAATTGGGAGTATGTTAATGGAGGTTCGACTTAACACGGTTTCTTATTACTTTGCAAAATTAATGTAATACCATACAAAAAACTTAAAAAA
The DNA here is from genome assembly GCA_004194705.1 of Ditylenchus dipsaci. Taxonomy (NCBI): domain Eukaryota; kingdom Metazoa; phylum Nematoda; class Chromadorea; order Rhabditida; family Anguinidae; genus Ditylenchus; species Ditylenchus dipsaci. The sequence continues at coordinate 83,013 of SADC01000410.1, forward strand.
GGTCTTGTTTTTATTTTCAGAAAATTAAGTCAAATAACTTTTTCTCTGAAATTATTTGTTAGAATGAAATAACTTTACACTGGTATATTTTGCTTTCAGTACATACCTGTGTTATTCGCTCTTCCAATTTTCTCATTTTCTGTAATTCCAGCTCCCGCAATACTACATTGTGTGGCGTCTTGGAGCGAAGTCTGGAATCTAGCTGCGGAACTGGGCAACAAATATCAAATAATCTACGCTTTGCCAAGGTATAGAATCCTGTCTAGTTAGAGGCACTGGAGAAGGTTCTGAGTCAGAATTGGTGTCACTTAAGTCTCCACTGTGACCATCTTCACTACTGATACAGTCAAAGTTTTGTCTGTTAGATTCATATGGTTTAATACGATTGCGGGAAAAATAGGAAAAACGTAGACGTCCTTGGACTAGTCGCTTTGATTTTGGACTGAAAATTTTTTTATTTACATTATCAGCACTAAATTACCGTATTTTCTCTATTAACGCCGCCGGTTCATTATTTTTAAACCCCTAAAAAATCTCAAAATTTTCAATCCAAAATGGCCTTAATTCTAAAATCTTGTCAAAAATAGGAGTGGAGGGAGGGGCTGTTCATTATTACAGAGGGTATATTGATTGAGAAAATACGGTAATAGCTTTTTTAATTAAAAAGATCAGATTATGAGAGAATCAATTTGTCATTGTCATAGTAAAACTTTGGCGAAATTTTGGTAAAGGGACGTTTGTACGACTTTATGCAAATGCATAAAGCCGGACAAACGTTCAAAAACACAGGAAGGGGACAAGCAGTTTTTTACGTTTTTTCAAAAATTTAGATTGCGTCCGAACCACCAAAAACCATCCAAAACCACCACCACCTAAAACACCCAAAATCACCTTGATTGGGCTAAAGCAAACTCTAAAAATACTACGAGTTGATAACAACTGTACACAAGCAATAGTTTCAAATCAAAGTCTCTCGAATGTGGTGAAGGAGATGCGAGAGCAAAGACATCTACCGGCTTTACGAAATCGGCAGAAGAAGAACGACCATCTTCTACACGCTGCTACATATGCTGCAGGTGTTGGTAAGTGAACTCGAAGTTCTGGTCTTATCAAATCCAATTAACTACACGATTTTGAATATTATATGATGGTTTGGTTGAGATTTTTAAAAATTTCGATTTTCATGTCATCCACGTGGTTATCCACGAATGGTTTGGGGTGATTTTGGGAACAGCCGGCGACTCGCTACAAATGTGACTCGCTACTGCGACTCGCTACAATTGCGACTCGCTACTGTGACTCTCTACACTTGTGACTCGCTACTGCGACTCGCTACAATTGCGACTCGCTACTGCGACTCGCTACAACAGAGTATGGGTTGATTCCCACTAAGAAAATTATTTTTTTCCGATAAAATTACAAAATTCGAATAGGCGAAATTAATTGTGTGAACTTTATTGTACATATTAAGAGCCAAGATCATAACAGAACATAAAACTGAGCATAGCATACAGTGAGTATAGATAGTGTAGTATTTTCTGTGGGTATCAAAGAATATTGTAGGAATGGTTCAAGGACTAACGGCAGCCGGTTGAACGACGTCGAGTTGAATTTCCTCATTATCGAGATCAGCCTCTGCTTGAACCTCTCGGAATTCCTGCACGTTGATACCCATGAGACGACCAATTCTGGACAAGTAGCGGTTCATTTACGACCGTATGCCTCGTTTCTAAGCACTCCATCGTCCGTATCCAAAAAATCAGTTATCGTTGCCTAAATTTCAAATTCACAAAAAAATGGAAGATGAATTACAAAAGTCTAAATACCTGTGCATCCAAAATCTTTTGTGTGACGTCTGCATACTCGGCGGCTGACGCTTTGGAGGCTGCCTACCTTCTGAACGTTGATCGCATCCAATTCCTCCGTATGTGTAAGCTAGAGATATACGTTAGAATGTAACATAAAAGCAAAAATTCTTAAAAGTTACTTGTCTGAAGTTTACAGCCCAATGTCCCAACTCGAATTGATCGAAAAATGCAAACGTTGCTTTCCATGAAAGGATTCCGCATGGTTGCTGTTCTTGGTCCTGTATAAGCAAACAGGCAAAATATCTCGCCAAGAGAAATCCACGTATTTCAAAAAGTGAACGTATTTGAAAGCTACTAACTCAACGTTCTCACTCGAATATTGAATTAATTCAGTAATCTTGTGTTTTGTTTCATCACCAAAAGTAGAGTTTGCAATTTCCTCACGGATCAACAGCAAAACAAGGCATCCATTCAACCATGGGCGTGATCTGCAACGCTCCGATTTTGCGTACAATTTCTGCAATTCAACATCATCCTCATACAGCGCAGTGAGTCCAACAGCTGTACCTTGAGTTGAAGAGTTTAAAAACATAAATAAACTCGCTCCACCTACTTTCTATATAAACCTTGTTTTGTGTGAAAACAGCAAATTTTGACACTAACACCAAGAAAAGTTTCGGCAAATGATGGTACGCTCCATTCTCAGCATCGAAGTTTGCATACCGAACAGAGTTCACCACGCCAATCTCCAGCAATGCTTCTCGCACTAAGACTTTTTTAAATTTTCATACAAAGAATAATCGTAAACTAAACATGCCTCTGCCACATTTTCTTGTACACTTGTTTTTCTTGCCCTTCAACAAAACTGTCACAAGTGGTGTGGAATGTGTCATTCGAATAAGACCGAAAACCCTGTAAATCTGCTTTGATCCAATCTAAACTTTCAGTGTGAAAAACAAAACAAAAAAATTGATCCAACCGGTGCGTATTTGAATGATCCATCGCAGATGAATATGATGGCATGTGCTTAGCAAAGTCAACTGACGGCCGGAAGTGAAAATAAGCATATCCTCATCTTAAACAATATTTATAAACAAAAACCCTAAATCAATAATACCGCCAAAAAGAAGAAGTTTTCGTTGAAGTGCTCATCCCCTGCTCGTTTCAGAACCTTGTAAGGTGAGACGAATAGCGTGATTGATAAGTCTTAATGGCGGATACTTCTTGCGCTTAGCTCGGTATATTGCACTTTCAGTTGCCTGGACACTCCCAACAGCCGCATCTCGAATCTCCAGGAAATCTTGAGAGAAAAATATATTTGAAAAACGCAAAAGAATTGAAAATTCATACCAGCCTCATTGACGTGAAATTCTTGAGCGATCCTCCGATCACAACGAACCCTTGAAGTAGACGGTTTTCCAGCGTGCCTGCAGCAGCTCAGCTTGGATACTGCGACGAAGATTAATACCAAGAACTATAAAATTCTAATATTAACTTATTTCGTTAATAATAACTGACCTGGTTAGTACTTTTCGGCAAGGCAAACATGTATGTAGCTCTCCGGATCATCTATCCATCGATCATTTCAAGTCATATAAGGCAAGCTAGCAATCGGCGGTCCTCCATGTTTTCTTTGTGAGCACGACATCCGGACAATTGACAAATGGAACTCGCCCAGCTAGAGTCCATGAGTAACATCCTCGCCCATCTTCTGTATAGGTAGTTGGCGTAGATCTGGCTCCAATTCTTTGAGAATGAGTAACAGCTGGTCTCATCAAAGCGTTTGCAGCATTTCCATCTTATCTAAATTTTTTTTTTACTAAAACCGCACCACTTAAATGACTAACAACACAAACGCAAAGAATAATGTACAATACAGAAAATGAGCACAAGAGAAAAACAAAAAATCCATGTAATAACACAGAAAATTGAATTTTATCTTCCGGTCAAAAATAATTTTCTTAGTGGGGAATCAAACCCATACTCTGTAGTAGCGAATCGCAGTAGCGAGTCGCAATTGTAGCGAGTCGCAGTAGCGAGTCGCAATTGTAGCGAGTCACAGTAGCGAGTCGCAATTGTAGCGAGTCGCAGTAGCGAGTCACAAGTGTAGCGAGTCACAGTAGCGAGTCACAATTGTAGCAAGTCGACGTTTTACGATTTTGGGTCGTTTTGGGTGTTTTAGGTGGTTGGGTGGTTTGGATGGCTTTTGGTGGTTCGGACGCGATCTAAATTTTTTGAAAAAAACGTAAAAAAACTTCCTTGGTACCCCCTGTGTTTTTGAACGTTTGTCCGACTTTATGCATTTGCATAAAGTTGTACAAACGTCAACGCACCGAAATTTCGGTGCGTGAACGTTTCACCAAAAATACGCATATGCGTATTTTTGGTGAACGTTCAAAAACAACAGGGGGACCAAGGCAGTTTTTTTACGTTTTTTTCGAAAATTTTTAGATTGTGTCCGAACCATCTCAAACCACCCACAATCACCCCAAACACCGAAATCGTATTGTATCAAATCAGTATTGATACAACTTTTGGTTTTACCTGCCTGCCTTCAGCAGGCACCCTAATTCAATAGGAAGCCCTTTTGGGGGTACATGGTCCGGGATAAGGGCTGACCCTTCAAAATGCTTAAAACCTGTTTTTGAAACAATTGGCTGTGTGATAGGATGTGTGACTCATGTGATAGGCTGCGTGACTTTGTAAAATCAATCTAAAAATTTTCGAAAAAAACGTAAAAAAAACTGCCTTGGTCCCCCTGTTGTTTTTGAACGTTTCACCGAAAATACGCATATGCGTATTTTTGGTGAAACGTCCCTTTACCGAAATTTTTTGCAAAAAATATTTTGTACGAAAAAGTTTTACGTCAAATCATCTTTTGACATTTTACGAGTCACTTTAACAACGGAATGTTTGACCACACTTACTTATTAAAAATTTAATTTTGTTTGAGTCTTTCTTTTTGAGGAAAAAATTCACTTTTTCAACATATTTTTTCAAAAAGTTTGTATTTGGTCATTTTCGTCAAAAAGTGCCATTTATCCAGTGCTCATGGGTTTTGAGCGCCGAAAATAGAGATTTTTGAGGTAAAATTTAAATAAATATTTAAAGATTTGAGGTCTCAAATAGGTCTCTTTGGCCTGAATAAAATAATTTTTTCATTTTTTACTTATTCTTGCAGATTGCGTGTTTCAAGTATCTTCTGTTTATCAATTATCAAAATTACCTGTTTCGCTTAAAGAGTCTGGTGCGTGCACTACTAGCTTTGATTTTGATATGAGTTGACAATTCATTGGATTTCTTCCGCTTTTGCATTCTAAGGCATATAAAGTTTGTCATAGGCTGGTCATCATCAACATCGGTTGAGAGTTCACCTTCTTCTTTTTCATTGTCGGCATGTATGTTGTCTTGCTTAAATATGTATTCTTTTGAGCTATTTGATCAATATCATTTCAACATATTTACAAAGATTGTCAAATGGGGAATTCCTGGTAAATTTCCGGAGATACAGTCGAGTCTCGATATAGTGGCACCCCTTTTTAAAAATAGGGTGCCACTACATCGAGACCCGCTAGTCTTTCGGCAAAACTTTGACTAGTTTAGAAAAGACCGGCAAAATCGGAATCCTTGCAATATTTGGGACTAGACTGACGGATCAGGCTCTGCAAAAACCTTTTAAAATCGAGCTAAAAAATTGTCGGACCCTAGACGGGAATGAACTTGAGGCGGGTGCCACTATATCGAGACTCGACTGTACTACAGTCGACGCTCTCCATTGCGCCCCCCCCCCCCCGAAAAGTTCGTTCCCACCTTGGGTCCGACACTTTTTTTAGCTCAATTATTGAAGTTTTTTTTCACAACTGATTCGTCCGTCTGGTCGGAAATATCGCAAGGATTCCGATTTTGCCGATCGTTTCTCGAAAACATGATAATTTTTTCATTTAGACCCGCAACGCTCTCCATTGCGTCGCCTTTTTGGATTTAAGGCGACGCAATGGAGAGCTTCGACTGTATAAAAATTTCCCGCCTACATCCCCGATAAAAAAATCGGGAGATTATAAACAGTGTAATTTACAAGAAAATCTTGGTCTCACAACGAAATATGATGATTTTATACTTTGATTTTGAAATTTCAGACCGTGAATTGTGATATCCCCTTTGCCAAGGCTGCAATGTTACGCCTTAAACACTACAAACCCGATCGCTACAGGTAACACATGGCGCTAAAATTTCCCGCTGAACAAGATGGTGCAAAGAGAATTCAAAAAACCCGTTTTTTTGGGGTTTTTGCGCCAATTTGAAAAATAGTTTTTGAAAATGAGTTATTTCATATAAAGACTGTTACTCAGCCTGGTAACTGTATTAGAAAATTTTCATAGCTCATTAGAACCGCGAAGAGTTGGGCTTTCAAGCGTGATATCACACTGGTACACGTTATTAAAAATTGAAAAATTTTCATATAACTTTTGAAAAATTGCATTTAAAAAAACCAGACTTTTTTCACGTTTGGGTTCACTTTTTCAAATTGGCGCAAAAACCCCAAAACGGTTTTCTGAATTTCTCTTTAACATATTGTTCAGAGAAATTTTAGCCCCATGTGTATATTTGTAGCGATCGGCCTTTGAAGTGTTAAAAGAGTGGTGAAAGTTGTCAAGGAGATAGTCTCGACACGAAAGGATTAATTTAAGATTTGTGCTTATGAAATGTTACTTTAGAGCTGTATTTTGTCGACAACTCGGTGTTGCAATCTCAGACAAACCTGTGCAAAAATAATATTTGGATTAGCATCATCAATATTAGAATTTCTAAATTCCTTCAAAAAACGTCCTAAAAATCTAAATGCAATAGAAGACTAATATACTTTTTTTCAATGGATCTTTCCCTTTTCCATTTTGATTTTGAAGACGTTTTTGAAATAATTTAGCAATTCTGATATATGATGCTAACCCAACTTTTAATTCTGCACAAGTTGTCTGAAACTGCAACACCGAGTTGTCGACAAAATACACGCTCTAAAGTAACATTTCATAAGCACAAATCTTGGATTAATCCTTTCGTATCGAGACTATCTCCTTGACAGCTTTCACCCCTTTTTAATGTCGCTAGCATGTTATTCGTCGATAAAATTGATCTTTTTTGTATCCCACATTAATGTTTTCTATTTCCTTTTTTAGCGGGCAATTATAGTGCATTCTCCGTGAAATTCCCCGATTCACAATTCCAGGGGGAATCTGACAACCCTAATATTGAATTTAAATATTTTAGTTTGAGTAGTATATATCAAACTGCCCGCTAGTTTGTGGAAAAGTCGGCTCACCCTGAGACTGACTTAAATTTTTCTGATATCAATTGCGGTGGGAATCAATCAATTGCTGATTGCGGTGGGTAGGTATATCATAGTAGGTCCGATTTCGGGCGGGGGGGGGGGGGGGGGGGGCGGTGGGTATATCAAAGTAGCTTTTGAGGGGGGGGGGGGGGGGGGGGGGGGTTAGGGTATATATCATAGTAGCGTCTAAACAGGCATGTGCACGGGCCGAAAACGGGCCGAAGCGGGCCCTGGATTTTCTCTGACCTTTTTTCAGACTTTTTTAGAAAAAAGTTTATTACCATCTGATAGCTAAGATTTCAGGCTACAAAATGCTTTTTTCCGGCCGGGGTTTGAAATTTATTTTGACCAACGGCCCGCTTTTTGGTCGAAAAACCACGTCTTTGAAAAAGGGTGTTTTTTTGACCAAAAAGCCGGCCCGTTGGTCAAAAAAAAATTCAAACCCCGGCCCGGAAAAAAGCATTTTGTAGCTGAAATCTTAGCTATCAGATGGTATAAACTTTTTTCTAAAAAGTCTGAAAAAGGTCAGAGAAAATCCAGGGCCCGCTTCGGCCCGTTTTCGGCCGTGCACATGCCTGCGTCTAAAACGTTTTAAATTCTTAAATTATTCTTAGTGATGATGTGAAAACAACATGTAGAGTATCAATATGTAGAGGATTTTAAAACGGTAGCAAAAAAAGGTTAAGAAATACCTGTGTCCATAAGGCAGTGCATTTCCTCTTCTTCTCTGGTAAATCAGTGGATGGTCCTTCCTGAAATAAAAACTGTTTCATTAAATGTTATTTTTATAATTTTTTGGTCGAAAATATGTTTTTTGGCAAATCTGCTTTTGTTATTTTCAAAAAAAATCAATGTTAAAACCAATATCAAAGTGGTTCAAAATGCAGTGTTTCATGATTTAGTCTTTTCTATTATCAACTCATTTTTACTATTTACCTGGACATAATGACGGCGCCGCGATGCGTTTGCTACATCATTTTTGTTGTTCAAAGAAACAGAGTGAGCCATCATCTATAATATCAATTTCATTGTAGCAGAGTTAGAAATAAAATTCACAAAAGTACATTTTTATTTACCGTAGTTTTTCTTATAATCCCGGGTCTCTATGTTTGAAACTGCTTTTCAGTGAGTTTTTAAATCCACATTTGTTTTTCATCTATTAAAACAAGACGACAATAATAATTACTATTGAAAAAGTAAGAAAAAGCGTGATGATACTTCACGGTAAGCACATTTACGTATTATCCATCAATCATTATTTTGTTCAGAACTTATACCGATATTTCAAAAAGACTTCGCTCAAGAAAAGTCGACGACTTTAAAGCGCCATTTATGGTCTTAACAGATAAAGATTTCTCTACCAATTAAATGTGTATGATTCAGCTAATCAGAGCTAAATAGCTCATTTCGATTGTTTTGTAAGATATATTGGTTAATTGTGCTTACTGCAAACTGTCATTATGCTTTTTTACTTTTTTATTATTAATCATTATCATATTTTAATAGATAAAAATTAAATGTCGACTAAAATTCCTTGAAAAGCAGTGAGATGTAAAGAAATAAATAGGGCGAAATATTGGGTATTAACATTAGTTCCAGAAACGCTCGTGTGACCTTTTTTGCAGAATTATAGATTCTGATATTTTTCTGAGAATATTCTGTTTATTAATTGATGTTTCCCCACCATCAGAATAAAGAAAATCGAGCAAAAAAATTGCAATTTTCGTCCTTGCTCCCTCACGGGGTGTCAAAATTCAAAAACATAATCAGTAGAGAAATTTTGCGCGAAATGCGAAATTGAAAAAAGCAGCAATTTTCAATGGATTTTTTCTTTTGGTTTGTATTACTGAATTATGTCCATTCCGTTTGTGTTTTTGTGTATCCTTAAACTGGTGAGATTCGCTGTTTTCGGGCTTTCTATTGAGCCATCACTTGCAAACAAAAGATAGCGAATTTGGTTGCCACAATTTATTTTAATGAAAAGATCACTGAAAAAATTCACTGAGTTGTGTGCTAAAACTACACTGAGCTTCTGTTTTTTGATACAAACGCTAAAAACAAAATCGTTAGCGTAATAGCCCGTTAATTTTGGCGTATGTATGTGCAATATCGCTCCAATTAATACGAATTTTTAACTTTTTATACGGCGCGATCTCGAAAATTAGTATTTTCCAGCCAAAAACCATGGTTTTTGGCTTAAAATGGTTATAACTACGGAAAATTCTGAATTTCGAAAATCCCTCTGAGGATCTTGTAGTAGAGATTGCAGGCTTCATTTTGGTATATAGAAAGTTAAAAAAAGTCCGTGGTTTTGAGATTTTTGACCATGGAAAAATTTTGACTATATTTTTCTTGTATTAAGTATATCGATATGGTGCTCAAAGTGTTCAAGTGGATCAGTGCACTCCAGTGATAATACAACTGCAACAATGCCTGGCCGAGCAAACAAACAAATACCAGATTCTTGAAAGGCGAATAATCAAACCAGATAGGAGAAAGAGATAGTAGGTCTTTCACCCGATTTTCTTAGCCACCTTTTCTATTCAGATTCCAAGAAAGCCATTGCCCAAATGTGGTAGGACAGCGTCTTTATCTAAGTTGGACCAGATTGCGCTACATTTTCTGGACAAAGCTGGTAATCCTCCAACAAGATCAGAATTTGACAAATCTGTGAAGATGTTGGAAAATCGCTTGTGTATGAAATCAGCACCTAAGCCTCCTCCTTTCGTTGTCTCTAAGCTTTCACCAATTGATGATCTTAAGCTGCTAGGAAATCGACTGAGCTGGAGACAGAGATGTGCATGGAAACTGATCTGATCAAGGTAGGATACATTCCAGGAAACATTTAAAAAAGTTTATAATTATAGCTTGGTAAAGATATCTTCGTTCGAACAAAATAAGTGCGTGACTTAGTGAAGCGATTCGGCCAATCAGCTGCAAATCATCTCTTCCGTCGGGGGGAAGTGTTTTATCTGGTTGGCCAACATCAAATTTATTTGGAGGAACGGCTTCATCGTTTGAATGAGTCAAGCAACCTTGAGTTCGGTGGTGGCTACAACGAAAAGCTGATTTTGTTCTTTCTGGGAGACAAAGGAGGTGGCACAACTAAGTGTGCTATTGGAATAAGAAATGTAAGGCTACCAAATTCGGCAAATTCTCTTCTTCTAGTTGGACTTTCTGATGATGAAGACACCCATTCCTCACTTTCTCATCTTCACGAAATGTTCAGCCAGATTTCTTTCGAGCACAATAAAAGTAGGTCTTCAAGTTAGAAAATTGTTTGGTAAGTTGTGCCTTGTATCAATTCAACCGTAATACCTTAATTTAAAGGTTTTCAACTGGAGACATCAAATTTCTTTGTGCAGTCTATGGTCATCTTGGTGCGTCGTCGTCTCATCCTTGCCTTCTCTGCGAATCGCCCAAAGAAGACTTTAAAGTAGGAAACCCTTTTGCAAAACGATCTCTGGAATCTGTGCGTCAAACTTTGCTACGTTCCAAAGCTAATTCTCATCTCAGACAAGCTTTCGAAAAAAAAATATTGTTGTTAATTTGTGTTACGAAGATAAAACTGTTATGTTTCGGCCTGTATTAGTCCTTAAATTTTGAGAATATCCGTCCTATTGGTGAAAAGAAAAAAGCTCAATATTTTTACAGCAAAATTTTTAAATTGCCTTTTGAAAATTCTTGGCGTTTGTTTGAACTATTCTGATTACGTTTTTGAATTTTGACACCCCGTGCCCTCCTGTGGTCATTTATCGAAATAGGCAATACGTGGTGATTCAAATGTTTTTTGACTCGAATGGAATTCAAAATATAACAGTCAATTTCAGCTTTTATGGCTAGTTTTTTAAGAAAATCGGGTACGCTGATCACGAATCTTCTGCCAGATTTCTGGAATCGCTGTTTCTGATTTTAAAATGAAAATTTGATTCAAATGGGTAGAAAATGACCACAAGGGCGCCCAAGGTAAAAAATGCGATTTTTTTTCTTGATTTCTGTCCATTCTGATGTGATGACATTTCAATTTATAAATAAAATATTATTACCGTATTTTCTCTATTAAACGCCCCCTCTTCAATAAATGCCCCCTCTAATAAACGCCCCCCTTCAGTGACCTATATCTCAGCTCAAAAAATAATTTGCAAATCCGTTTTTTGCGTTTCTCTTAATTAGCACGAGTTTACCTAATTCCACTTTTCAGATTTCGGTGGCACCCAAAAATCTCAAAATCGAAATAATTTTTTTCCGATTTTTAAGGGTTGAAAAAATAAACGCCCCGGGGCGTTTAATAGAGAAAATACGGTATGCGTGAAGAGCAGACTCTGAAAACATGGAGAAAAATATGGTATTTTTATCTAATAAAAAATGTTTGACTTAAAATCACACAATGCGGTCAAGCAATGACAAAAACTGACATTGTTTTAATATTCAGCCAAATTAATTTTTTGATTTGACAATATTATGACAATCTTATTTAGTATCTTCAAGTTGAGTAAAATTTGATTGATTCAGACTATCTTGTTCTTGAAAATTTCTAGGCTGATAAGATTATGGCAGAGTTCTATTAGACACTTCGAAATAAAGGTGTTCTTTGGTCGGGCTTTTCCGCTACCTACTATTTTGAAAAACTGGGACAAAAGCGTGCCCGGTTTTTGACTTTTACTAATATTTTTTCAGTCATTTTGGCTAACTGTTCTGAACCTGTATTTAAGTTCATTTTTATATTTTTATAAGATGCAAAGTTTGGTGTAACCCGGTTTTGCTTAACAAAACTTTTGAGGCGGGTCTATTTTTGAATTTGGGCAGTATTCCATCATTCTTTTGACATTCTAAATTTTGAGATAAGGAGAGAGTTGGCCTTTGCAACTTGTGGACGCGTTTCACACTCGGAAACCAATGTGACTGTGTTATATGCTTATCATAAGCAGCCCTATTTTGTGCTTGAATAGCTTCTGCCAGCAAGCAGTGCTGGGAAATTCTAACTCGTATCGTACTTGTACTGCGTAATGAAGAATGCCGAAGAAAAAGGGTAAATAACTTTGAATCAATGAATTACATCACATCAACATTTTGTGAAAACTTGTTTATCAACATGATAGGTCAAATGAATATCTATTTCAAAATTAAACTAACAAATGTTTATAGGTCTTTTTCAAAATCACACAAAATTTCTTCTTATAATGTATCAGAAAATGGAATGCTTTAGTTAGAAAAACTGCTTTGACGAATTTTAAAATTGTCCTCACCATTCCAACAATTGTCTGTTGAAGGCGGCACTTTCAAAAAAGCTAAAACTTTTCATCCACAGGGGTGGTAGGAAATGACGGGCCATAGCCAGGTAGCTCGGCCTCTGGGGCCACATGCTCCTAAAACGTAGCAAATGAAGGTGGCCCTATTTATAGTCACACGACCTGGCTACTTGGCCCTGGCCTTACCAAGAGTAGTAATCAACGTGGCACCAGGGCCACCTATCACCAAAAATGGTTGATCTTGAGCCCACCAGGGCCACCACTTTCACACATTCCTATATTCATATAGCATGTGATCTGGGGACTCTAAAGGACAATATCAAAGTAATCGCCGACTCAATGCAGATAGAAAAGGAAAGCCAAAAAATACGAGACTCTCGTTGGATCGGACCGAATTCTGATGACAAGGAAGATGTTGCGGTGGTGGATGCCGGTAACTGGTTAGTTTTCTTTTCAGTGTTACCGAAGGGAATTCGTTGGCGAATAGTGTCCGGAGCACGGAAGGGTTCGTCAACCTGGTACGTGTCGTTAGACCCTGTACCGAAGTTTGGATGAGATGTGGGTGGTAGTGTGAACGACGGTACCGTGGATGTAGTGGATTGAGACCGACCATGGGTTGTCTGGGGCGTTGGTGTTTCAGCATGAGGTGCCGAATGGTCAGCCTTCCGTGAAGGTGGCAGGTGAAGTGGTCAAGTAGCAAGCAGAGCACTCCATAGTCACGCCGAAGTTTGATGATCTGTTCCTAAGAGAATGCTCTGTCAGCTTGATGGTCGATTCGCTCCTCTCCCCGTCGACCGTGATTCAATCCCTCCTCTGGTTGGCTCAGCAGTAGGCTCCCATTAAAATGATGGGATGCTAGTACAAAAGTCTTTGCGTCGTCTTCTCGTCAGTCTGTGTGTAGTGGTTCCGGGAAAAAAGTAGATGTGGTCACTCCCCCTAGTTAGGCACTAGTTAATGCCTGTTCGAACAAATTTTTTTGTTTTTTTACTAATCATAACAGCGTGTTCAGCAACAGCATCTAACAATGAACCACAAAAAACCCAGAATTAAACAACATACCGTATTTCCTCTAATTAGCCCAACCGGTGGGTCATTTTCAATCACCCGAAAATCGGAAAAATTTGAATTCGACTCCCGTTTTTTCTGTTGAAAATTATAAATTTGAGAAGCGATATCGGTAGAGCTCGCGGGAACTAAGAAAACGCAATGACAGCTTGGAAAAAAGTTCACCCTGTTCCGAGATACAGACCCTCAAAGTTGAGGGGGTGGTTTATTAGAGGGGGTGGGCTAATTAGAGGAAATGCGGTATTCAGAAACAAAATTCAAATTAACACATTTTTCTTCAACGTTAGCTTATTATTCTTCGAAATTTTTTGTCGCGCTGCAGACGGGATCGATAAGACTTAATCGACCTGTTCACCACCACTCGAGCTCACACTCTGCGACTTCTTCCTCTCAGGTGGGGTCAAAGCTAAGTCTATCGATCGCAACCGGCCGAAATCGAGAAGCTCCAGTCAAGAGTCCGTCGTGCTTTCGATAACTTTCGCAGTACATGATGAACAGGTCGATCGAGTCTTATGAATGCCGTTTCCAGCGCTGCATTGAGTGGAAGGAAAATGTGTCGAACAAATCTTACGCAAAGGTTGAATCAAATGCATTGATTTGAAATTAATTAATCTAAAAGTGTTGTTTGATTTTGATGTTTTCATTTAGTCTTGTTAGATTCTCTGGCCTATAAACGTTGTTATGCATTTGTGGTATTAGAAAAATGCTTGGAATACCCTTTTTTCAACGAAACGAAAATCTCTGCGAGTGGTTACGAAGCGAAAATTCCGCGGCGAATTTGCTGCACCCAGCATAATGGTCAGCTGCCTCAATGTACCGGCCAAGTAGCGATTTTTGTATATCCAACTTCAGAAGAATAGATTATGCCAAATTTTCGTTATGAATACATCTAATTTTATATGCAAAAGAAGCGCTGATTATGAGCATTTTCAATGACATATCGATGAATTCACAAAAAAAATTCTATGTTTTTGGGTTTCCAAAACCTATTATCTGGACCAATTCGGGCATGCTGAAGATGGTTTGTTAATTGTAAAACGCCGTTTTTCTTGGGTATTTTTTGAGTTTTGGTGCAATCTAGTTTTGGTAAAATCAATTTATCTCGCAATATTCAAAAATACCATACAAAACCTTGTTTTACTATTATCAAACCATCTTCAGCAGGCCGAATTAGTCAAGGAAACAGTTTTAAGAGCATGAAAAACGTGAAAAAAATTGCTCCAAGTGGACGACCACTTGGTTGGCTGGTGGCTCTTTTAGTCCACAAAGAGCCTGGTCAGATAGCTTAGAGTATTAAGCCCCCAAGTTTGTTATGATCACTGAAATGATAGAATTAATGATCATTGTTTGTTAATATGATATACTTCATGAATAAAATACTTTACTGTTCAATGAAAGCGCTAATGTCTTTTTGTGAAATGACCAAGACCCTCAGACTAATTCAGATATAAATCCCTGAAAATGAAAAAGTGTGCACTCAGAAAGATTCGAACCACTACATTTGTCTGGGGATATTGTGGTCCGGGGATATTGTGGCTGCGAGGATATTGTGGCTCGCGGATATTGTGTCACATAACGGGAAACAAATGCCCCTTTTACATAGGCGGGAACAATTGACAAGTGCCGGACACGGGCCAACCCACATAGCCAAATATTATGGAGATTCCTTCATTATTATATTATTACAATACCGCATACCAACCAAATCGAGAACAGAAAGCACAATAAATTCATAGCTTTTGAGAAAAAAAATTCACTCAGCGCATTTGGGCGTTGCGAAGCAGCTCATAGTTTTTCGCAAAGTCTTCAGCTTTCCGAAACGCATAGATAGAGGTTACAAGGGGAACGCTACCTTCGCACATTTCTCTCTTACGAAGCTAGAATGAATGATCAGACCTAGTTTCAAACTTATATAAGCTGATAAAGAACTAACCCGCCGATACGGAAATGCTCTTTATTATCACTCACATATACATTGAACTTGGCAAGCACACCCATAAAAAGAGAGCGTCATCGACAGAAAAAGCATTTGTATTTGGCGTTTGTCAAGAATAGCAGCAACTGCTTCATTGGAGAACAAGCCACATTGCGCCCGAAGTATAAGGAGGAAATGGAGAATCCGAGAAGTTTTCCGTAGATACAAACCTAAAAAGTCAAATAAAAACTGATCGTGGAACTCCGACAAATGGTTTTTTTACCAAGGGCTTTTGATATTACGGTGTGGAAGCATTCGAAATTGACGGATCCTGAATTCTGTGCGCTGATGTTCTCTGCGAAGTGGCTCCATCTTCCTGTCAATCCAGTACTGCAGACGATGTAAATCGATAATCACATCGTCATCCAGCTTCATCACAAATTTGACATTGCTGCAGAAGGTTTGCTGCCAGAGAAGGGCGAATAGGTTGAAAAGTAGCGCTCAGAAAATAGGTTGAAAAACAGAAACCAAACCTTGAAATGAAGCATCCTATAGTGATCATAAGCATCGTAGAGAATCAGATCGCCAAACTTCTCCTGCTCTTCCAGTATCTGGTGGATTGTTTCAACGCTGTCTGCTTGCCCGACAACGAAACGAAAAGCAATGTCTTCAGCCTGAAAACAACGATAACGGTAAATATCCACAACAATCAAGATTTCTTCTCCGCGTTAAGAATTTTGAGTGAGAACTTACTAGAGTTTAGCATAAGAATTGCGAATGCCTTCCGAATTGCAAACGAAGTCGTTCGAGTGGAGACGAAGACAAATCAAGAAGCATTCTTGCACACATAGGAATTTTCTGGCACAGAAATTTTGTAAGAATGGTTCAGGTTAGCGAATTGGCTTGGATTCTTTCCATTCAATAGAAGAATGAAGTCAGCGTAGGAAAAGGCAACCCGTTGAAGTAGATTGGACGACATTCAGAAGCACAGGAAACACACATCAACAGCAGAAAGAAGGCCTTCAGATGCGAAATGGACTTGTACATTGCCCCCTAAACTTTTGCTATCAAAAAATGTAGCAAAAGATTTGCATTAAATTAAGGTCTCAACTTATACAAATTTAAAAATAAGGCTTAGGAAATCTTTCTGATTGGGCAACAAAACACATATCTTGCCTAAAGCCTTGGCCACAATGAAGGTGTGAAATGCGAAAGTCAGCGAAATTCCGCTACATGTTTTTAACGAGCGTAGCCATAGTGACCGTCCGTCCGGCCGTGCCCGTCCCCGTCCGACGGCGCTGAAAACCCGGACGGTTCGGACGGCCCGCACGATCGGCCGTCTTGTACTAGACCAAATCATTCCCCTGAATCTTTTGGGTTTTTAAGGTTTCATAAAGGGTCTCACAACAATATTTGAAGATATTATTAAATCAGGTACAGTGCGTTTCATAATTTATTTACAGGCAGCCCCCTTTTTAGGTGTTTAGTGACATTTTTTAAAGAAATAAAAATCTGTCTTACAGAAAGCACAAACATAAGTCGATAACCTAGTATTATGCAAAATATTGGGGGTGTTGGGTTATGAAAAAAAAATATGACCGAAATTCAAATTACCACCGTTTCAATAATTTTACGGCAGTTAGAGTAAAAAAGCTGCATTCATAACATGATTCTTGTGTATCTTAATTTTTATTGACTTTTGTAAGCCCTCTTCCTTAGCTACAATTGGTAGGTCAAACTTTTTTTTTTGATCATTCTAAAGAAAAGTTATGACCATCAACATAAAGCGTCGATTTCTAGTCAAATAAAGAAAAATCTAAGGAAATGACTGTTTGGCCACATAAATAATAGCTTTTCAATACTTGTCGATGAAAAGATAAATTCATTGCATGATTTAAAAGCTCTTTGATTTCTCTACATAATGACATGTTGACTGTAGAGATGAGACAGGACAGGATCCTGTCCTGGTCCTGGTCCGTCCTGTTCGAATTTATAAATAAAACAAAATCCTGGTCCTGGTCCTGGTCAAATAAAAAATCCTGGTCCTGGTCCTGGTATTTCGGCCAATCCTGGTGGTCGAATTTGGTAAATATACCTTATTTACTGTATTAAGGCCCCATGGGAGTTATTTTTTAACCTCTAAAAAATCGAAAAATTTGACGGTCGATTTCGAGATTTTGGGGTGCTCAACTAAACCTGAAAAGTGTAATCAGGTAAATTCGCGGCAATTAAGAAAACTGCAAAAAACGGATTTGCGAAATGTTCGCTCTAGGCTGAGATATAGGGTCCGTAGGGTGGAAGTATTAGAGGGTGGGTAGTTAATACAGTAATATCGGTAAATGGTATTTTTTCGAACCCGACGTCCATTATTGACACGAAATTTGAATCGAATTACCTTTTGCATTTTTCACTCGTGTATTTCATTCATCATTTGGAATCAATCTGTTTATTTTAAAGTGTTGATTTCTGTTATTTCTGGACATTGTTCTCATTGTTTACTGGAATCGTGATGATGTAGAAAATATGTCCAATAAAAATTTGTGGACAGTTTAAACCGGATTTTCTGGCAATTTAAGAAAATCCTGGTTTTTGGACCA
>SADC01000411.1:0-106921 GCA_004194705.1 Ditylenchus dipsaci
GAAACAAAGCGGCCAATAAAACCAGGCAAATCTGTGGAAAACTAGGCAAATTTGAAAAAAACCGTGGCACTTTTTCCCAAAAACGTGGCACTTTTTCTCCAGAACGTGGCATATTGGGCAGGAGTAAGATGCGGCAAATCACATTGCGACAAATCAAATTGCGGCAAAATCAAATTGCGACAATTTAATTGCGGTAATCAAATTTGAAAACTTGGTCTCAACAAGTCCAGTTATTCACAAATCTTTTTTGGTTGGAAAAATAGATTTTTTTATTTAAATGAACTTTTTATTTTTAGGCCTCCAGGTGGACATCTACCTGGCCAGGTGATACTAACACCGAGGTACTTGAAGTTGGGGTGTGTGAAATCGCAACTTTGGGCTTTGAAAACCCAATTCCCACAACAATTTTAAGTTATAAAAATGGCTTATTTTTATTTTAAGAAATTTTTAATCTTTCAGGTTTGGTTTTGGTTTGGTATTTTGGGTGGTTTTAGGGTACTTGAGGTGGTTTAGAATGGTTTGTGTAGTTTGGACACGCAATCTGAAAATATCAATTTACCTAGAATCCACATGAAATCAGTAAAAGAAAGAAAAAAAAAAATCGGCGGAAAATGACCTTCGGAAAAAATCTCTAATCCCCTACAGGACATTGAGAAAAAGGGAAAGTACAAGAAGGCAGAAAAGTTCTTAGCAAATCGGGATTAAGAAAAGAAAAATGCTTTAGCAAATACATTCTTAGCAATGGGCGCCTTAGCAAAAAAATTCTTAGCAATTTGTCGTTTAGCAAAAAAAATTCTTGGCAAAAACGACCGCTTAGCAAATCGACCACTTAGCAAAATGCCGCTAAATTCGGGGTACAGCCTTTGAATTGTCGCAATTTGAATTGTCGCAATCTGATTTGCCGCAATCTGATTTTGCCGCAATTTGATTTGTCGCAATGTGATTTGCCGCATCTTACTCCTGCCCGGCATATTTCCGTTTTATCCAATTTCAAACATGGTGGGGAAAACCAACAAAATGAGCAAATACCAAATAAAATTTGTGGCATTTTCGTTTTTTGGAAGACCAACAAAATACCAATAAATTTCAAAATTAAATTTATTGGTGTATTATTGGTCTTTTGTGTGGTGTTTTATTGGTCCTTGATTTTCACTGCAAAACTAGCCAAATTTCACCGAATTGTTGACCGTTTCTTATTGTTAGGTGGAAAATTCAGAAGAAAAGCTTTATCAACCATATTAATTATGGCTCTCAATTGGACGTCGTACGAAAGTTATAGTAATACATATTTGAAGTGGTCGCAGTTTTTTTATAAAAATTACATTTAGATTCGGTTTGATCAAGCGTCACTCGACCTGGCCTGTGGACTCGAAGCAAGAATTCGGTATCGTTTCGACATCTACTGGACGATGGACTTGAAACAGAAATGGTGGTCTGCAACATAGAAGGATGTAAAAAGATATTCAACAGAGCTGGTACTGCATCTTAAGGTGATTTTTTGGCATGCTAGAGTGGACTTTTGAAATGTTTTCAAGTTACCACTTGAGTTCTCATATCAATGGATCGCCAGCTTCAGATGCTAAAATGGAAACAATCGTTGCTAAAATTTGCGGTTTGCTCAACTCAGTCATTGAAAATAGCCGAAGACAAAAGCTTTCTCGCGTTTTTGGAAGAATTCCGAAAAATAATGTAGTGCTGTGCTGAATTTTCAGTCACATTTTGATTCTATTTAGCATTGACAACTTTACGAAGGGAATCGAGAAGCAAGCTAGAGACCTCCTGCCTCAAAAAGACGCTTGCAAAGTGGGTGGATCTTCAGTAGACAGCATCGAGCTCCAAGTCAAGAGCAAAATAGCTGCTTGAAACAATATGGTGGATGCCTCACTATTGACTTCGCAAAGAAGCAAGTGGATTACATTGCAGTCACTGCACACTTTCTTGACTCTGACTGGTTGGTCTTCTAAACTCTCGATTAACTTCTATTTATAGAGATTCTTCAGGAACAAAAATGATTTTGTCTTGCTGTTTCCCCGCTACCGTATGACATGAAGAAAACAAGCGCAAATGTCGCACGCTCTCGTAAATGATCAGATGAATCTTCTTGGAATACACGGGGCAGATTGGGAAAAATTTTCGTCACAACTGATGAAGGCAGTAACGTCAATTCTCTTGGTGGACAAAATCACCAGCCCTGCCTAGCTCACGTGGTGCCACTCTTGCTAAGCGAACAACCCGTCTTTATCAAGACTCTATGCTCCAAGACGATATCAAGAACGTGTGCGAAAGAGTTGAATATCAGCTTCGAGAGATGGAAAGCTTGTAGGGAAACTAAGGTTAGTTTCACGGTGAAGTTATATCGTGCTATGATAACACTGTTATCTCGATGATTTTAGAAAAGTGCAAAAGATTGTCTTGACTGCAGGAAAAGCTTTAAAACCTCCTGTAGAACCCGGTGGCTCTCCTACTTCAATATGGTGGATGCATTAAGTCAAAAACTTGGATATACTGCAGGAAGCTGTCGACCAATTTTCTCCTTCTTATGGCTCAACTGAGAGGGATTGCAATCAGCGATGTTTTTCTGAGTACTTATCTGTTCTGGAGCCTGTAGCGAGTATGGTATCGATGTGCAGGTATAATAGATGGATTTTTGTCCTCTCTTATTTTGAGATTTCAGAGTGAATCCGAATGTACGTCTAACAGAATGCTGGAGCACTTGGCCTCTATCTGGCTTCATTTCCAGAAAAAAAATCCAGATACATGATGGGAATTCGCTTTTGGAATTTCTTTGGCTGCAGCAGCTATGAATGCTTCAACAAGAAAGTTGGAAACTGGTCAAGTACAAGCTGGCTGCATTCTGCTGATGGAAGCTCAATAAGAAGCTTGTCGTGTGCTCGGCATTTCTGGACCCGTTTATGCACGGCCCGTTGCGAAGCATCTGCTCCCAAATACCTGGTTTAAATTACGACGAGGTTAGAACTTCATTATTCTGCTTTTTGAACTCTTAATTTACAGATAAGGAATTTGGTCGTCTCTGAAGCTGCACACTTAACACCCAGAAGAGACGCTAGAGGTGACGCCGCACAAAGAGGAAATCTGCATTTGCGTGTGTTCAGCCAAGAACAGTGGAGAACGAGGTGAACGCCTACTCCTCATTGCCTCTCACTGAAGATGATCCGCTTGTTTTTTGGAAAACCATTACAAGGTCAGCAAATTTATCTTGATGCCAAAAATTCTACTTATTTATTAAGAATTTCCGTTTCTGGCTCCGTTTGCACGTCTTCTGCTCGCCGTCCAAGCATCCAGTTCTCCTAGTGAGCGTGCCTTCAAAGAGCTTAAGATGTTTGTTGGTGGACTTCACAAGAAATCGAATGAGTCCGGAAAGAATCGCTGCCTTAGTCCACTTGAGAAACCAATTTATGAAAGAATTTGTGTGAATGTTTTTTGTTATGTGACGTCGCATAGTTGCAAATAAGTTGGTAGCTTGAAGAACGTATAGGTTATCTTACGTGAAAAGTGTAACTTCAAAAAAATATAATAGGGCATACTTGTTTTTGAATAGAAATTCGAATTCTGAGAATTTTTCAGATTACAGTGCGTTTCTAGATTGTCTAATTCAATTTATATCGTCGAATACTTGTTTTATACGTGGTGTTCCCAAAAAATCTATGGCACAGGAGTATGGATGTTAAGGCAATTGTTAGATTTAGTCGGTATGATGTAACAATGATTCAAGGATGTGAATGTAAGGAACTAATGCTCTGCGAGTGGTAAAATAGATTCTTTCGGTGGTTATTGTACCTTGCCCGACTCCTTCAGCCAAAAATTGAGTAAAAAAGGGTCTGAATCGACAAAAATCGAAAAACAAATAAAACACCAATAAAATCGATAAAACCAATAAAGAGACCAACAAAACACCATAAACCCAATAACACCAACAACAATTATAGTTAAAAATTAATTCTCGTTTGAATTTTTATTGGTATTTGCTCATTTTGTTGGTTTTCCCCACCATGATTTTAAATGAAAATAAAAATAGTTCAAAAACATTTTCGGAATAAAAAAGAGTGTCCCCCGCCAATTCAAATTTTGCAAATGCCGCTGCGTTCAAAAAGCATAGTCTTTTAAGTTATCCTTCGGTTATTCTTTATAGAAGTTTTCTGCCAAGTAGACTAAAAGCCGTCATGGTAGAGTGGTTATCGTTGAGGCCCAGTCCACATCACATCGATGGTTCGAATTCAGTGGTAGTAGGTGATGATGAATAAAATCAAGCTCAACAGGCTGAGAAATATGATGTGAAAAAATGTAGTTCTGAGTCTGCTATTGTTTACTTACTTTTTTGGTTTTGTAAAAAAAAAATTAAAAATCAGATAAGTCATAACTAAAGCCAACAACAAATTTATTTAAAAAAATATAGTTATTTGTTATAAAAAAGGCACATATTTGTTTTTAATAAAAGATCTACCGTATAACCTCTATTAAACGGGCACCCCTACAGTTACGTTTTTCAAATTTGCTTTGCTTTAACCCCAATATTGTTTATTTTTCGAAACGGACGACCACTCATTTTGTAGAGTTTGTGAAGCTCTACAAAATGAGTGGTCGTCCGTTTCGAAAATAAAACAATATTGGGGTTAAAAAAGCAAAGCAAATTTGAAAAACGTTAACTGTAGGGGTGCCCGTTTAATAGAGGTTATACGGTAAATACTTTTGAGCTTTGTTTTTTGAATTTTGGGTCAACAGGCTTTTTAGGATGAGGTCCAGTTAGGCTTACGCTTCTCTCCAAATGCGGTCATACCTCTTTCCTGTCATCTAAATTGAAATTTTTAACCTTTATTAGACTAATACTCTATTTGCCAGAACCACAGTTTCCATATCGAAATAACTTTTTGAGCATACCATGGCCCCAAAGCTGATTAAATTTTTTTATGAAAAATCAACTTGGTAAACATAATGAATGACAAAATACAAATATTAATGGTTTGTTCACGAACGGCGACTGAGGCTTAGACTGAGACTATTTTGGCTACAGGAACACCTTTTACTCTAAGTCTTAGTTTAAGGTGTTTACGGCGTGAGACTGAGACTTAGAAAGTTTTTCTTTATGTGTTTATGTCTTTAACGGCTGACAACAGCTTCAAAACTAGTGTTGATGCGATTTTCAAATTTAGCTTGAATTTTCGGTATCAAATTGAAACCTAATCAAAAATCTGCTTTCAACAACTCACTGTCAACTTTTATTTTTGCATCCTTCGGCATAGTCAGATTTTGTGAAAAAAATCCATTTTGCGAGGGTGGGTGCTTAAAAAAATCTCGGATTGCTGTTGGAACAAAAAAAGTGATGACAGAATATTTACTTCCATTTATTTTTTCAGTTAAAGTAGCTCCCGAAATCTCGCACTAATCTCGCATCAACTTCGAGAGCTTCTTTAACTAAAAAAATAAATAGAAGTAAATATTCTGTTCACATTTTTCTAGGCAACTTTAATTTGTGCATCTTTCAGTAAAAAACAGATTTTCGAAAAAATAATTAAAATTAGTAAAAAGATGACTGTCAAAAAAAATCTCGCACTGATCTCGCATTACCTTTTTTTGACCAACAGCAATGTGAGATTTTTTTAAGCACTCACCTACGCAATCATGGAAATTTTGGCGCCACTGTAAATAACGAATTTTTTTCACAACATCTGACTATGCCAAAAGATGCAAAAAATAAAGTTGACAGTGAGTTGTGAAAGCAGATTTTGATTTGGTCATAATTGTGACACCGAAAAGTCAAGCTGAAGTTGAAAATCTCGCATTTCGCAGGCATCAACACTATTCAAACGTTCCTGTACGAGACCATTTCTCATATTTACCGTATTCACTCTATTAACTCTCCATGGGGAGCTATTTTCAACCCTAAAAAATCTTGAAATTGTCAATCGAAAATGGCCCTAACTCTGAAATCCTAGTAAAAAAACGAGGGGCGCGGAGTTATTAGAGGGTGGGGAGTTAATACAGTGAATACGGTATCTAACGTTTTCTGTATGTCTTTCCTACATTAAAAAAAACTTTATGAACACCCTTAAGTTCCAGTCCAAGTCTTAGCCTCAGTCTAAGTCGCAGTCCGTGAGCGAGCCACAAAAAAATAAGAAAACCTAAATGTCTTTTTAACAAAACACTAACCGTAGCGAAAGTGGTGTGAAATAGTCTTCTCTCATAGAGCAACCCCTCTTGCAAAGTGGCTCAAAGGCACGGTTGACAGCTTCTTTAGCCATTCCTACGATCAGTGGCGAGTTTCCAGCAATCTTCTCCCAACTTAACAGCTTCATCTACTAGTTTGTCTGATGGGAACACCTTATTTGGGAACACTTTGATTTAGAAGATCAATTAGACCGAATACCCTTAGAAACAAGACCTCTCTTCAGCGCCTCCTCAGCTCCAATCCTATCGCCGTCAAACACAACTCATAGCTAAGGATTTTCCAGCTACGCGAGCTATGCGCTGACTGCTCCAGCACCTAGGATAATAATTGTTAACTTATAAAGATGTTTTTGCGACCATGTGCAAGAACTGATCTATTGAATCTATTAATTCTAACACTGAATGCATGTTTAGAATGGTCGATTTGCTGGGGGAGGAGGTCTACACGGGTTGTAGCTTTCGCCCCTCCTTCCGTCAATATCTTTTAAACCTTTTAAGTTATTTCAGCCTGATTCCGCATCTATTGATATTTTAGCCTCGCCCGTCAGGACTTTTAGCCTATTTAGCAGACCCCCACCCGTCAGAAAATGCTGGGTACGCCTCACAGTGTGTTAAATTCAAAAGTCGCAAACTTGCTGTGGCATTCTGTTTCGTACGGAATTTGAATTATTTTCTTATTCTTCTGTGAAAAATTGTCGCTTTTTTTTAAATTTTTGCTTTTTATGTTATTTACTATATAAATTTACAATAGCTCAATCTAGACCACATTTAAAAAATTCGAAATTGACCCACAAATTGGTCATTTTGACCCCTAAGGGGTACCACGTGGCTACAAAAACTCGAAATTTTGTGAATTCAAATTTTGTTGTAATTATCTCAAACGCATTCAAATAGGCTTTGAAAGCAAAAAACACAAAAATTGACGATTGACTAAAGAATTCTGAGTAACTAACCAAAATCCAGGTTGGATTCAACCCAACCAGAATACTACACCTGAACATCCTCCAGGATCTAGCTAAGTCCAACGGGGCGCAACCGTCTGAGGTTAAAATTGTAATATAGACGTGCCGACTCCTGAGAATATTATTCGGTGCAAAGTGAGCGTTGACAGAAGCATTCATGCATCCAGCCATCACTGGTTAGGGTAGATGGCCAAATTAAGCAAAAAATAAAAGTTTTATAAAACCACTAGGTTAATTTAAAAATCGACGGCGAAACTAAAAACTAAATACACTAAAAGAAAGTTGGAGAAAAACACTGCTGCATTATACCGGCCAGAACGTTTTCCTAGGGATTTATTTAGAGATAAAACGATTTGAAGTGACAGGTGGACTCTGCCAAACGCTAATTCGAACTTCTTTGACCAAGCTTTCGTATTTCCAATGAAGTTGCGTGAATTTTTTTTTCAAATTGATAGCATAAATCTAAGCATTTCAATGGTATGAAAATTTCAGTTAAACGACTAAGAATAATCAAAGTCATGAAGAAGTATTAATTAATTGAACAAAAAAATAGTCCAAAATCTGTAAAAACGGTAAAGAAATCAAATGATAAACAACACATTTTTGTCTCGACATGAAAACCACGAGTTTGCATGTTTTTGAATTGACACACTGTGGCTATGGTCCGTACGATGAATAGGGTGTATGACGGGGTTGTTTTGAAGATTCTTAATTTTTTTAAAAAATTGAAAAACAAACCAGGAATTGTTCCAATAAGAATTTCTGGCTGTCCAAATTGAGCTTTGTCGCCAGCATAGATGATTCACATACATGCTAGCTCATGTCTCCACCTAGAGCATACCATTCACAGCAGCAATCACTGGTTTTCGAACTTGGAGACTTGGGTCCAGTTCTCCCAGAAAACCACCACCAAACACTTTGCGCGAACTCGTTCGGAATCATCTCTTTGATGTCAGCGCCAGCTATAATACACTAAAATATGCTACAGTTTGAAGTCCTAAAATAAGGACAAATCTTATTAAAAAGCGCAGTCGTAAAAGCGGCGTTTTGCGTAATGTCATTTTAAATGCATTTTCAAAGCAAAACAACAAAAAAATTTGCTTTCCAAAAATTAAAATGTTTAATAAAATTGTGTAAACATTACGTTTAAAATGTTAAAAAATAAGTTTTTTTATAGAAAGATGCGCCACTAAAAAGTACGAAGATGGTCCCCGTAGGCGGAATTGTTGTTGCTTTTCTGTCAAAAATGCTATGAAAAATGACATTTAGGCAAAACGCTACCTTTTCGCCTTCTTATGACTGCGCTTTTTAGCGGCGCTATGGTCATCCTGGATCTTCCCAGCCGTTTTTTTAAATTTATTAAAATAATTAAAAATTTGCTTGAACTGGCAAATATGGGTTGAGTATATCGGGTACTCAACAGCTTAATGGCTCATTTATAAACGTTGTCGTTGTCGTCGGCGTTGGCGTTGGAATATTTTCTTTATAAAAGCATTTTCACGCAAACGACAACGACGAACTATTCATAAAAAATCCAACGACACGCCAACGACAACGACGATGACAACGACAACGAATTTTTTTCTTTCAAATTAAGCAGATATTGCATTTAAAGCCAAAATTTGAAGGAGCACAGGATTGCGCACACGTTTCACCTCGAAATCTTGACTGAAAATGCAAACTTCTCCAACTTGGAATAAAAAATTTCGTTCTCGTTGGCGTCGTCGTTGGATTTTTTATAAAAGGGTCGTCGTTGGCATTGTCGTTGGCGTAAAAGCGCATTTATAAAATTTTAACCACGACAGCGACAACGACAACGTTTTATAATGAGCCATAAAGGGGGAAAGCCTTTTATGTTTGAAAAAATTGCCTCGGTGGCGCAGTGCGTAAGCGTTTGCGTTTTTAGCCCAAATAGTGTTGCAGGTTCAATACCACGTGGTGGCATGCTATTTATTTTGGCTTGTTTCACCAGTCATATGAATAATAAGACTTTTTGACGCCAGATTCGGGATCAGCGACCCAAATTACCCCTATAACTGGTCAAACAAGCCAAAATAAATAGCGTGCCATTACGTGGGATCGAACCTGCAACTCTATTTTGGGCCAAAAAACGCAAACACACCACGCACTGCGCCATGGAAGCCACTTTTTTAAACCTAAATGTCTTCCCTTCTAAAGAAGTGTTTT
The DNA here is from genome assembly GCA_004194705.1 of Ditylenchus dipsaci. NCBI lineage: Eukaryota > Metazoa > Nematoda > Chromadorea > Rhabditida > Anguinidae > Ditylenchus > Ditylenchus dipsaci. Next base: position 9,333 of record SADC01000411.1, read on the forward strand.
GCATTGAAAAAAGTAACCTGAGCATTTTCTGATGTTTTAAAAAACTAACCAGCAAAAGCTTTCTCGCTTCCAGTAATGACAATAGCGCCCACAGACTTGTCTGAGTCAAACTCCGTCAAAGCGTCTGCTAATTCAGTCATCAATTGGTTGCACAGTGAATTCAAGGCTTTAGGCCTATTCAGGGTGATTAAGGCTACATTCTGCTTGTCTCCTTTTTCTCAGTCTTGATCATTTCAAAAGTGTGCGCTGCAGCTGAATTAGATGCAATTCTTGATGTTCACTGTTTAAATCGACATTGGAAAGAGAATTTTCAAGTGGAATATCCATTTTCGAAACTTTTTGTCTAGCAAATTTGTGTTTAGTAGTTTGGTATATATTTCTTATCAGTCTTTTTGTGAGCAAAAGAAAAAAAATCACACCACTACATCAACTATTTACAGCTTATTTTGGAAAGATATTGATTTTTGAGACATTGATTAAAGCTCAAAGATGCTAAGTATAGTACAGGGCAGGGTGCACCGGAAGTTCCGATTTCCGATTCCGATTTCCGATTTCCGGTGTTTTTTGGGTTCCGAATTCCGATTTCCGATTTCCGAAAAAATGAATCAAATTTCGGAACTTTCGGAAAAGAAAAGGCTTTTCTGATTCTACAGTTGCGGACAATTGATGGCGTCAGCACATATATTTTCTATCTTGTTGATTTTGAACGTAAATATAAATGTTTTCGAAAAACCAACTTTTAGGCAACTTTTAAGAGCGTTGCATTTTTTTTGCCCGACAATTGATTGGCGTCAGATATTGTGTGTGCACTTTTTGCAGTCTATTGGGAACTTTTTGTTTTTGTTTAGAGCAACTTTTAATGACTATTTGTAAGCCCTGTTCCTCAGCTACAATTTGGTAGGTCAAACTTTTTTTTGGATTATTATACGAAAAAGTTATGGCCATAGAAATAGAAGTATCGATTTCTAGTCAAAAATCAAATTAAAATGTAAGGAAAATGGTTGTTTGACCACATAATTAAGAGTTTTTATCAAAATTTTAAAAATCAAAATTTACGCTCTTATCCATTTTCGAAAGCTCTATGATTTCTCTACAAAATGACTGGATACGCGCACTGGGATACGGATAGGTTAAAGTTGAAGACCCTGAAAAATGGCTTAAAATAAGGCAAAACGGCAGTTTTTCAGGCTCTTCAACTTTAACATATCCGTATCCCAGTGCAGAGTGGTCCTACGACAAAGATCAAAATGTCATTTTGTAGAGAAATCATAGAGCTTTCAAAAAATGAATAAGGGCGTAATTTCATTTTTAAAATTTTGAGAAAACTCTTAATTATGTGGTCAAACAACCATTTTCCTTAGATTTTCCTTTATTTTGACTAAAAATCGACGCTTTTATGTGATGGTGGTATAACTTTTCGTATAATAATCCGAAAGTTTGACCTACCAAATTGTAGCTGAGGAACAGAGCTTACAAATAGTCATTGAAAGTTGCTCTAAACAAAAACAAAAAGTTAACAATAGACTGCAAAAGTGCACAACAATATCTGACGCCAATCAATTGTCGGGCAAAAAAATGCAAACGCTCTTAAAAGTTGCCCAAAACAATCCAAGAAAATTATTTTTTTTAAAAAAGTGCAATGACAGTTTTGTAGCCCTGGAAGAGCTCTACAAAATCGTGTATTTGTTTTTTCGAAAACATTTAATTTACGTTCAAAATCAGCAACATAGAAAAATATATGTGCTGACGCCAATCAATTGTCCGCAACTGTAATTCTAAAATTCGTTTCGGCTGTCATTTATCACACAATTTCAAAAAGATCAAAACTCAATTTTTTATAGACCAGAACTTAAAAATAATGTCTTTTTGAACTTCTGAGGTCATTTTGAGTCGATATAGGGTGTTTGGAAACACTTTTAAAAAAAATTGATTTAGCGGGGGTGGGGGGTTTATATTCAAGTAGAGTCGCATTTTTTGGTTCCGATTTCCGATTCCGATTTCCGATTTCCGACGTTTTTGAAGTTCCGATTCCCGATTTCCGATTCCGAATTTTTGGAGTTCCGATTCCGATTTCCGTTCCGATATTTTTCGTGTTCCGGTACACCCTGGTACAGGGTGTGCCAACTTTTTCTTCCACATTATTTTGGCCATCTTTTTTTTGATCTCGGCGCCAGAATTTTTCGTATGACCACTCGTTCGAAATATCAGATTCTAGGATTTTGTTTTAAAAAAGATTAGCTCTATTCGTCATCCTACTCCGCGTTACGGTCTGTTAAGTTGGCTGAAGTTAGCGAATTGATTAATCGCAGGCAAGACCTGATTTCGGAGCGTGGCCAGATATCGCTAAGTATTTACTGTCTCCGCAAAGAAAAACGGCCCAACAATACTAGAATGACCAATACCTACGTAGCTTTCTTTGCTTTCATTTATCCGCAGCACAAATCTTGCTTTTTCTTGATTTGAGTAAGGCATCTGAAAAAATTGTTGAATTTTTGTGCCTTTTTTAACAGGGCCGTAACTAGGAACAGGATGGACAAATAGAGCTATTTTTGAACAGAATCCTAGAATCTGGGCCTGTTGAACAAGTTGTCATACAAAAAATTGTGGCGCGAAAAAAAAAGTATGGCCAAAATAAAATGTGGGAGTCAAAGTCGGGACACCCTGTATATGGCTTACCCCGTTTAACTATTTATAAGCTATTTTTATGAGCTAAAAATGGCAAAAACATTAGTTTCAACACGCGCGCAGGTAAAAAAGTGCAGTCAGAAATTTAAAAAGTTGTCTTAGTTCCTTAAGCTGTTTTTACTGGGGAGAAGTTAATGGTGACTCAGGTTCAGTTTTGCCCAATTTCACTCGTAAATAGCTTCTTGGGGATCACTATTTGGTTTTTTGACCCGAAATGACAAAAAATTCGGTCCTTCCAGGAGTTAATGCTTCCTTAAGTTAAATAAAGGTAAACTACTTTTTTTATCTCTAAAATATCAAAAAGTAGACTGACCATTGGAGGCAGCACGAAGCGCCTGCTGAGCATAGCACACAGACGCATTTCTGAGCAGAGATTGTCCAGCTAGTTGAGAGATTTGATCAACATAGTTAAAAAGCTTTAAGATAATAAATATGGTAAGTGAAAGAATCTAAAATAGAGTTTTTTAAGAAAAAAATAGTAGCAAATTTTGTATTTTATTGGAAACTGATTATTTTGTTTTGTTAACCTTGGGAAGGCCGGACTGTAAAACCGGCAGATTCTGGTGCAGAATTTAGAGGAGAATCCGATATATTTTTTCACTTTAATTTTTTAATCAGAAAAAGGGGGTATAGACGTTTCTCGAAAATGAAAAAAGTTTCATTTTCGAGAAACGTCTATGCACCGAAAAAAGTGGTCAGAAGGGGATTTTTAAAAGTTGTCATTTTTGGATACTTGCTTAACATTCAAAGGGCATAGCTTCGGATTTTGTAGGCATTAACTTTCTCTTATTATACTTTTAGAAAGCTTATCGAGAGGGTTTTCAAATGACATATTACAGCCTGTATATGTTTTGAAATCTCAAATTAAAAAATTGAAAACGCAAAAACTTCTAGTCTTTGGAAATCGAACTTTCACGAATTTCGGCTAAAATCATTTATAGAGGCTATATCAAAAATTAAAACTTATGCCGTGTGAAAAAGGGTTAGGTTCTGGTTTCTAAAAGTGATCAATGTAAAATTACCGCGAATGAAAGGGCGCAATTAGAAAAGGGAATTTCTGATATTCATATTAAAAGACACCTGGTTTGGCTTATTTCCTATCGATATGAAGGCTTTTCTATCTACAGCTAACAGGTATTTTGTTTATTTATGAATAAATCTGAAAAGTGTTATCTTTTGGCTAAAATGTGCCACCTTTTTGAGTTTTGGTTTAAAATGCTGAAAAGTGCCACCTTTTGTTGAGCTATGTCACTTTTTGGAGGGAAAGTGATCTTTTTGTTGAAATGCGTCACTTTTTCTATTGTACAGAGTGTTTCACGAAATTCGGCGGTTTTGAAATGGCCATAACCTTTTTTATAGTCATCAACAAAAAATTAGATTTTACAGCCAAAAGATAAAAATAAAGGAAGAGGTAAACTAAGGTGGCACATCGAATTCTCGTCCGCTTATTACAAGGTTACAAAAGCTGAAATCTAATTTATAAGACTGGCATAGTAACAACTTCAGCCCAAAACAATGATGAAAAATTAAAATAAAGCAAAATCAAAACTGTTCCACCGAGCAAAAAAGTGGGAAGACTAAAAATTGTAGACTACAAAATTTGTAGCCAAGAATTCTTACAGATTTTAAAAGCTAATTTCAGATAAAAGTTATTGCAAAGACCTATACAATCGAAAAGTAAAATTGTTAGTAAAATAGATTAGTACCAAGCCTGCTTTTTATTCAAATTATCATTTCAAATTAAAAAATGCTCAAATCACACTCTGTTAATAATTTTTCGTTAATTAAGCTTTAAATACGAAAAATGCTGCTAAATTTTTAAAACCAGGGATGGTATTCTGGTCGGTAGTGGAGCAGGGCTGTTCACTCTTCCGACAAATTTTTTCTCTTCCGGCAGATTTTGCTTATAACTTTGTTTTTAAAATACAAATTTTTTTTCTGTAACATACGTTTTTGCTTATGAGAGTTAGACCTACAATATGAATTTAATCTTTCCAGAACATTACTGTGGTCTAAGTGGCGAGATGTCCAAAAACTGCTGAAACGGAAGATTCTTCCGGAAGAGTCTTCCGTTTCAACAGTTTTCTGGCGACGCGCACTAGACCAACAGTAATTTTTATAAAAAGATTAAATTCATATTGTAGGTCTAACTCTCATGAGCAAAACGTATGTTACAGAAAAAAATTTGTATTTGAAAAACAAAGTTATAAGCCAAATCTGCCGGAAGAGAAAAAAATTTGCCGGAAGAGTGAACAGCCCTGTAGTGGATGTCAGTAGATCAAGTTACTCTTGATCCAAAACTCTACTAATCTACCTGAATACGACTCCAGGTGATTTGGATGATTCATTTACTGCAAACTGAAATAATGAGTTTTTTAAAAAATGCCTTTTTCGTGAAAATGTGAGTTTGTGAAGATGTATTTTGTGAATCATCATAACGCCGTTTTTCTTTTTTTTTTTTAGAAAAACAAATTTTTAATTATCGTAAACGATCTGCAAAATCGGAAATCACGATGTTTAGTACCAGACTGTAAAAACAGAAATTGCAAAAAAAAATTCAAAAATTAGGCTGAAAAAAGTGTCGGACCCTAGATGGGAACGAACTTCTGACCTTAATTTACGTTTTATCGAGTTATGCTATAACGAGCGTCGACTGTAACATCAATTTTGAAAACAATTTATTTTTAATCAAAAACAACATTTTTACAGCAGTTTTTATTAAATGTTGTTTCATTTAAATTGTTGATAAAACTCACTAATCTTTTGTATTTACTTTTTCTCAGATTTAAAAAAAGAAGAAATTTTCTTAATTTTTTGTGTTAATCTAAAACGTTTCTCACTTGAAATTTCAAAAAAAATTTCGGAAAATTTCAAAAAGTGGTTAAAAATACTCTATACATGTTTATAATGCATTTTAGCCCAGGCTTTTTTCACATCCCGGCACGGATATTTTTTTGGCTCAGACTGGCCCGGAGCTTCATTTTTTTCGGCCCGGTCGGCCCGTGTAGAGTCACTATACATGGTGATTCAAGAACTTTTCCAAATTTTTTGGCACTGCCCTTCCAAATGTTTCTTTAGGGCGGAAGGGTAATGTTTGAATAACCACTTACTAATCGTCTACTCTATTTAAATACCGTATCTCTCTAATAGAACCACCCCCCCCCCTGATTCAAAATCGTGTTTGTGGCATTGCGTTTTTGACCCACTTTTTTAAAACTTATCTTATACAAGTTACCCCTCAATCTGTAGGCAGTAAGATGAGCTACAATTTGACGGGTAACTTGTATGAGAACAGTCTTCAAAAAGTAGGTAAAAACACAACGCCAAAAAGACGATTTTGAATCAGGGGGGGGGTGGTTCTATTAGAGAGAATACGGTAACTCTGTTTAACATAACTCTGAAATAGGTTTGGTTAGTCACATCTAAATTATAAGAAATTATCATAATTTGTCTACTTATTAGACTAAAAATCGGTGTGGCAACCATATCATCCTTGTGAAACTAGGTAAATTGGTTCCCAGTACATTGGTCCGCTAGTAAGGACGAGAGTTCGAATCCACCTGGTAACTACTGTTTTGTTTTACTTAATTTTTCACTTCTTTTTGGTAAATTTATTATAACGAGGGGGTTACTAAGGTTGTTCTACCCAAATACACTAGCACGGAGCGCAGCATGGCACTTCTTATTGGCCTGTAACTAGTAGCGTCTAGGTGGTGCTACCAAGACAGAGGTAGCCAGGCAGTTGTACTCAGATGGTCATTCAGGTAGCTGTACCCAGGTCATGAAACCAGGTAGTAGTACTACCGTAGTACTCATACCAGGTCATACCCAGGTAGTGGTTCCTAGGCAGGCAGTACGCAGACTTCAATTACCCAAAGCATGTCACCTTAGTGCTCCTAATCTGTTTTCAATAGTCCCGATACACCCCAATGGGTATACGACATAAACCGCGGCGACAAAACACCGCCTACGACAAAACACCGCGAGACAAACACCGCGAGACAAAAACCGCGGCCCAAAACACTGCGGTCCAAAACACGCCGCGACAAAACACCGCGGGAAAAACACCGCCTACGACAAAACCGCGGGAAAAACACCGCCTACGACAAAACACCGCCGCCACAGTTAACTGCCTATATAACAAATTCTTACATGCCTACTTGATTATAACCATATTGGAATCGAGGAGTGATAACGTGGTAGCTGGTTTCGTTTCGTACTTGGAGTTTTGGTCGTCTACTAATGGCCGTGCTTTTATTTTGGCTGACCACTCCAAATTTTTAGAGATTGACTCAAAATTTCTGCTTTCTAGGGGTTAAAAACCAGAAGGGCTATTTTTTTAAGAAACGGCCTATGACTAAACGGTTACGAACATATGATCAACACTCACATATGGTCAACACTCTCGGTTATACGTCACCATCGTCCCAATTAAGATTGGCTTGTTTTCGGCTAAAATTAAGATCGGGTAAGATTGGCTTATTTTCTATGTTTTGACACCTCCTCTAATCAATTAATAGATAAATACCGTATTCTCTCTAATAGAACCACACTCCTATTTGAACCACACTCTCTAATAGAACCACACCCCTTAACACTCTCTCAAGCTTCCCAAATGGCAGTCTACCTCCAATGGATTGTCGAAGCCTGGGAGAAGCTATCGAAGCAGCTCATCGTTGAGTAATTCAAATCGTGCGGAGTTTGCAATACCACCAATGGATGTGAGGACGACGCCATCCACTCCTTCAAGAAAGTTGGGCCGGTTCCGAGTGGTCGAGGCAAGGTGGAGAGAGAGAGAAGTTGGCTGGGCTAATACAAGAAATCGATCTCGAGGAAGTGCAAGAGATATTGTTTAATGATAGAGATTTTTTTTGAGATTTTTCGAATTCTCGGCACCACCTCCCACTAGCGTGGGCAAGCCCTTTTAAAGGAATTATTTGTTGCAAAACTGAGGTCACACAATAGAAATAACTATAATTAACACCGTATTTATTTCATAACAATTGACAAATCATCCACGGTGATACTAGGACACAAGAGCTGAAGTAGTGCTGGACTCGCTGGGTAGGAGCTGGCGCTTGATCTTGCAGTATCGAGACAGTCGATGAATTCGCGACTCCACCAAAATCAGACGGAACTTCGAGCCAATATCCTTGCGGTATTTCTAACATAAATTATTAGTGTATCAGATATACAGAATACAGCTAACCAACCTCCAAATGTTTGCGAATGCTGTCGGCTTTTTTGATCAAGTGGTAGAGATTCTCTGGAATTTCAGGAGCCATTCCCTTGAAGATTAAAGATCACATTAAAGAATTAACGACAATTAAAGTTGAAAGAAATACCTTTGATTTCAAGATTCGCACAATCTTGTTACCAGTGACACGACGGACCTGAGCAACACCATGAGAGTCACGAAGAATAATGCCGATCGAGAAGACGAAACCTTTTCGGGCCAGCTTGACAATCTGCTCTTCCACATCAGTGCTCGCAAGCTTCAGCCAGGTCGGAACAGAACGGCGATAAGGCAGAGCGGAGCGCGAAATACCTTTGCCGGGATTGTGCTGCAGAATAACAATATTTATACCAGCAAGTAGATGCATCTAGGTTAACATACCATTCGCCCCATGATTGCTTTTTAAATATTCCTCGTTCGAAGAAAGAAGGAGCTAAAACATTTATAAACATAAACAGCAATATACCGTATTTCCTCTAAAAAGCGCCCCGGGGCGCTTATTTTTGGATGACCCCCAGGGGGACGCTTATTAGAGGGGGGGGGGGGGGGGGGGCGCTCATTAAAGGGGGGCGCTTTTTAGAGGAAATACGGTAAGCAGGGAATGCCCCACATACAAAACTCAAGTACGAAACGAACCAGCTACCACGTTATCACTCCTCGATTCCAATATGGTTATAATCAAGTAGGGCATGTAAGAATTGGTTATATAGGCAGTTAACTGTGGCGGCGGTGTTTTGTCGTAGGCGGTGTTTGTCGCGGCGGTGTTTTGTCGCCGCGGTGTTTTCCCGCGGTGTTTTGTCGCGGCGGTGTTTTGGGCGCGGTGTTTTGGGCCGCGGTGTTTTGTATCGCGGTGTTTTGTCTCGCGGTGTTTTGTCGTAGGCGGTGTTTTGTCGCCGCGGTGTTATTCCATCCCCACCCCAATGGTTTATATCCATCCTCAGCGGTCTTGATTTAGTGGTTCTCTTGGTTCATTTAGTGTCAGTTTAGCCTCAGTTCTACTAAATGATCCATCCATGAACCAAACCAAGTGGTCGTCTGTTTGGTGTGAATTTTTTATATATTTACTTGAAACTACCATTTATATGCACAACCTGGAAACTATGAACTACCACCACCTAAGTACCACTATATAGGCTGTTCCATCTGGGCACCGAATTTAGTCAATGCTTGGTACTACCGCTTGAGTACCACTTCCATACTACCACTGGATACCTGAGGGTAGGAAGATGCTCTCAAACTGGGTTACTCCCAGTCAAATCGGTGCTTTAGCATTATCAAACGTGTTTAGAACACGATTCTGAAAAAGGTAAAGGATTTTTAATTACTTTCAGCTAAATCCAAAATTTTGGATTTTGGAGGTGGATATATATTTACATTGTGAACGAAAAGAAGGTCGCCCTTGAAATGGCCCTTACCTCGATTTTTAGCCTAATAAGTAGACAAATTCTGACTGACGCACTAATTACGCATACCTTTGTGAGCACTGTACATGACTAGACAAACAAAATACTGTGTTTATTATCTAATAATTTCTCTTTTTGGTTTGGCACAGGGAGCAATAATAATTTGGCATAGATAAGTGAATCGATCATATCTTACTTGTAAATTACATGGCACTTTGCAAATAACTGTTTGTAAAAAATAAAGGAGCACATAGTAGTAACACAGACATAATGCTTTTGAAATACTGGATAAATTACAACAATTATTGAGCAAGAAGAATCACAGAGAAAAATGGTAGTTGTAATTAAATTGAGGTTATTATGCTACAGTCAAACTCGTTAGAGTTACGACCCTGGGCGGTCCCTACAAATAAAAAGCTCGCTATATTGATCTGGTATAGTGACATCCAGTGATGTGCCCGCAAATTTCGGCTCCTGCTCTGGCTCTTGGCTCCTGGCCCCAAAATTTTGGCTCCCGGATCTTGGCTCGGAGCAGGAGCGCTGGGAGCTAAGAGCGGAAGTGCGCACATCACTGGTGACAACTAATGGTCAGACCCCGATGGTATCACTATATCCACGTTTGACTGTATAGGCCAACAAATAAGCAAAAAATGGACGGTATTTTGTAGTTGTTTAAGCTCCATTCATACTCCCGCGGGACACGGGACAATTTTTCAAACACGTTTTTGTCTCTATCTCGGCTCCCAGCCATCATTTTTCACTACTTTTATTAGATCTACAAGGCAACAGACCATGCTGTACAACATAGGGATAACAGATTTGCTATGATCAGTATCGAAAACGGTTTTTAGGCTGTCCCGCAGGTCAATGTCCACGGTACAAATATAGGAATTGTCCCACGAGACATTGACCTGCGGGACAGCCTAAAAACCGTTTTCGATACTGATCATGGCAAATCTGTTATCCCTATGTTGTAGAGCATGGTCTGTTGCCTTGTAAATCTATTAGAAGTAGTGAAAAATGATGGCTGGGAGCCGAGATAGAGACAAAAACGTGTTTGAAAATTGTCCGTGTCCCGCGGGAGTATGAATGGAGCTTTAAGGACCATGATTTTTGCGCGCAGCGGCATGTGCAAAATTTGAATTGGCGGGTACAAAAGAAACTGTGCCTCTGGGGCGCTTCAGCGAAAAGTGATTTTTAGCTGAACAAAGTAGCTAAACAGATGCCAAGCATGGTTTGGCAACTAAAACGCTAAAAAACGTTGCGGGTTTTTTGGATTGGGAAATATAGTCTACTCATGCCCTGAATAGCTTACTTAATCTGGCCAGGTATTGCTTCGCCAAATCTCTTTTTTGCCAAATCTCCCCTAGCCCAAAAATGATCTCAAAATTGGATATTTTTTTCAAACAAGGTGTTAGGTTATTGTGATTTTGGTTTTCAAGCAGCAAAATCGCCGGGTTTTTTCTAAAAAAAACTTTCAAATCGAAATTCTTACGATATCTGGGACCAGACTGTCAAATAAGTTGGTAAAATAATTTGAAAATTGGTTTTAAAAGTGTCGGACCCTATGCGGGAACGAACTTGAGCGGGTACTGGATTATGGGTCATCTTCTGTAAACTATTTTTTTCACCCTAAATGGTTTGTAGCCAAAAAATCACTGATTGATATTGTGAGTAGAGGATGAAAATAGTCCATTTTCGGTTTGAAATTGTTTCTGGCTCTATTCAGCAAATGGCTTAGGTGAGAACCACTGGTTGCAAAGGAGGGAGATGCCGAAGTGTGTCATCTTCAATCTGTTGTCTATGCTTTGTGGAATTGTTGGTGCCTAAAATTGATTTTCCTTAATTGTGAGCTTAATGAAAATAGTGCAGACCAGCAGAGTAGCGTCTGTTCAATGCCGACACTGAGTTGGACTTCTTGAGCATTGGGGGTGGCACACCGCGATTGCTGCTCAATCTACAAGTCACATAATTGGAGAAAATACCGAAAAAAAATGAGTGGGGACGGAGTTCTTGTCAAATATGAGATCATTTTTTACCAGGTTGGGTCACGGCGGTCATCTATAGAATATAATACGCCTCAAAATAAACTCTTTATTTTTTTTAGACTTTGGGGGGTAAAACGGTGTTTTGTCCCATGACCGAAAATCTCGGAAATCGACATTTTTTGACCCGAAAATAACGGCAAAATCGGGCAAAATGTGAGTCAAGATGAGTGGGTGGTCAAAATGAGTCATTTTTGACTTTTTTTTAAGAGGGAAAAAACACCGTTGTACCCTCCAAAGTCGTATTTTAAGGCGTGTTATATGATTATATAATCGAAATGGTTGAATTGACAACATGACGCCTTTTTGTCGCAATGAGGCTCCTTTTCGTCGTGAAACTGTAGCCTATTTTAAAATTTGAATTTTCTCCCTTATCTCTTCACCCCATTATTAAGCTCCAAATCTAAGCTTTCCAATAAGCTATAACACTTGTTAGCACTTAATTTCAAAAATTACTATATTTACTTATTTAGATGAAAGAACCTGAGCAAAAATAAAAATATTTATTATTGTATGTAAATCTTCAAAATTTTCAAATTATACACCTAAATATCATAGCTCATTAGAAAGCTGAGACTTGGAGCTACACGTTGGTGTAAAAATTCAAACTTAATTATGTCAAAATAAGTTAGAAAATTCAAAGAGAGAAAAATTCGCTGTACTCGGTTTTTAGTTTATTGATTAAAAAATCGGGTTTTCAGCTGGATTCTGCCCTAGCAAGTTATTTGAAAACTCACTTTTCCAATGCTTTTGTGGATTGAGGACAAATAGACACGTAGTCAATTTCACTCTCGTATTGTTGGGCAGTATTCAAAGGTTGATGCTGTGCTGGGGTAGCCAGTTGAACTGCAGACACTTTGCGTTGCTGATATTCAAATGCGTTTAGAGGAGCCACAGCAGCTATTGGTCTTTGGGATGTTTTCCTGGCTGGAATAGTGTCCAGTTCTACGTAGTCGTCCATGGCTGAGGAAAACAGCGAGGGAGTGTTCCAGCCTACAAAATATACTAAATATATACAGTCCTGGCTACAGAACAATGGAAAAATTTAATTTCCAGGTATGAGAAAGGGTATTACCATATCCTCTCTAACAGACAAGCGGCCATTCTCTCTTTCCAACCGCAAGACTTTGTTGACTTTATATCGAAAATGGAATAAAATATGGACGCTACTTGCATATACCCCCCCCCCAAATCAACTTTTTCAAAGTGTTTTAAAACCCTATATCGACTCAAAATCGCCTCAGGAGTTCAAAAAAGACATTATTTTTAAGTTCTGGTCAATAAAAAATTGAGTTTTGGGCACTTTTGAATTTCGACTTTTTACCTGTTTTATCATGTTTTTCAACAAAATATAGGGTGGTTTGGAGCTCAACAAAATCCATCGACAAGGTACTTTTCAAAATATTGAAACTGAAACAGGTCCTGTACAACTTGCTCTCTTTACCCCTATGAATCCCTACCACCCCCCCCCCCCCCCCAATTGCAGCCCTGAGCAGGGCATTAGAGAGAATACGGCATTTGGATTTGCAGGTGTCATTTCCAGGCTCCATGCAGGGTGTTAGGGTTGCCATCTCTAATTTGGCAAAAAAACATGAGACTTTGGAAAAAAGCATTCAACGTGAAATTTTCTAGGACAAAGCAAGTCTGAAGAAATGCTTATTTCTTCCCAAGATAAAATGCGGGGCATGCGAGAAAGGCAACGCATTTAAAAAGCCAAAATGGAAATCTGCCGTGTGGCTCGAAAAACGTCAACGTTTCACTTATTTTTTTTTTCGAAAAAAACACGAAATTTTGAACTATTGGAAAAAAATAGCGAAACGGCTGGATTTTTTTAGCAGTTACAGAAAATTCATTCCTTCATCCCAATGTTTTTAGAAAGGCATTGCACTGGTTAGCTGACCTATCTAGCAAATTTTTCAAGTGGTGAACCGGCACCAGTCCCAACGTTAAAATCAGGACAATTATAATCGATTGGCTTGGGATAGTGTGTGCACAATCTGGAAGTTTTCGGAAAAAATATCAAAAATACCGTATATTCTCGATTAGAAGGCCCCTCTCTAATAGAAGGCCCCCCTTGAGGACCTATATATCAGCCTAGAAAAAGAAATTCGCAAATCTGTTTTTCGCGTTGTCTTAGTTAGCACGAGCTTACCTGATTCCACTTTTAAAATTTTGGTTGAGCATGCAAAAATCTCAAAATCGACCCAAATTTTTTCCGACTTTTTTAGGGTTGAAAAATAGAAGGCCCGGGCCTTCTAATAGAGAATATACGGTATGCCTTTGTCCAATGGTTGTTTTTTTAAAAAAGTAAATCGGGTAAAACATCCTTTTACAGCAGTTAAGAAAGTGGCCCATTTCAAGGCTGTATGTGAATTTCCCCACCAAAGTGTGAAATTCCCCACCAAATTAATTAAATTCCCCACTAAATTCAAATTCGTTCTAAAAATAGTGAAATTCCCACCAAATTTTTCAAAAAATTATTTGTGCCTTTTTCTGTCTAAGACCAACCGAATTTTGCATAATTTTGCAAGAATTCAAATTTTTTAGCCTGAAAATGACATGGATTGCTCAGAATCCCACCCCGAACGGCCAGAAGCCCCTGGAAATTGGTTTTTCGGGGTTTACTAAAGGGGGGAACTTTTTGCGAAAAAGCGATTGGGCGGATCAGATTTCGGGTCAGATGGGCTGAATTGCTCAGAATTATACCCTGAACCATTCAAACCACCATAAACCTGAATTCTGAGCAATTAAGCCATCTGACCCGAAATCTGATCCGCACAATCGCCTTTTCGCAAAAAGTTTACCCCCTTTAGTAAACTCCCAAAAAACCAAGTTTCAGGGGCCTCTGGCCATTCCGGGTGGGATTCTGAGCAATCCATGTCATTTTCAGGCTAAAAAATTGAATTCTTGCAAAATTTGGTTGGTCTGGAACAGAAAAAGGCATAAATAATTTTTTAAAAATTTGGTGGGGAATTTCACAATTTTGGTGGGAAATTCACTATTTTTAGAACGAATTTGAATTTGGTGGGGAATTTAATTAATTTGGTGAGGAATTTCACACTTTTGGTGGGGAAATTCAATTTGATCCCAATTTAAATAGGACCAATTTGAACTTGGCCAAAATTTCAGAATTGCACTTGGATTTTTCTGATATTTTTTTGGCTGTGGTCATATATTAAAATTCGACTTGCCTCTTCGACTGTCTAGCAACTGCATTGATCTCATATTGGCTGAAATGACACAAATTTGTGAATCATCTAATCAATAACGCATATAGTGCCAAACCATTACTGTTGTCGGACGGGTAGTGGAGGGGAGGTGGCGAGTTTTTCTTGGATTTTACTGAATGGCCACTAGTCCTCGACCGACACCTCGTTGAAACAGCACTCTAGAGTTGAGCTCACTGCAAACATCATTGCATCTGCTAATAAAGCTGTTATCACTGGGGTAGGTGAAGGAGCTCTGGCCCGGGCAAACTGGTGGAGGAATTGATCAGGTCGTCATCCTGCTAAATTTTTGGGTTAAAAAATAAATTTAGAAAATTAAGGGAATATGAGTCGATTACCTAAGAGTTAACTTTGCTGAGGGCCAATGGAGTGTTCTGGTTAAAACAGTGTCGCCAAACCCATCATAACTGTGCACTGAACTTTTGTTGCCAGAGTAGACACTGAGTGATGGGAAAGTCTGCAAGTTGTGTAAATATTTAAATAAAAAGTAATTGTGTGTTCAACATAGTTGTGTTCGAAAATTTTTGAACGAACATTTGGTTGAAGTCGAACGTTCGAAAAATTTCGAACATTTCGAACAATGTTCGAATCAGCGTTTGATTCGACAACCCTAGGGTTTGAACTAAATTTTGTTTTTGGTGTGATTTTTTGGCCCTATCAAATTGTGTTTTGTATGAAGTTTTAAGTATGATAGCTAGATTTGTTTAAATTTTTTGAAGATTTTTTTGGGACATCCAGGTGGATATCCACCTGATTCTAGGCTACCTATCCCGGGTTTTTGCATTTAGGTAGGTGAAATCGAAATTCGGTCTTAACAACTCCGATTTCTGATGCCATTTAAAGTTGGGAATAGTGGTTTATTAAAGATTGTACCTAAATTTTGCGGGATTGAATTTAAGTCTGACCAACTAAACCAAGTGGTCGTCCACCTGGATAAAATTTTTCTTTACGTTTTTCATGTTTAAAACCTGTTTCCTGGACTAATTCAGGCATGCTGGAGATGGTTTGACAGTGAAAAATGCCGTTTTATCTAGTATTTTTGAGTTTTGGGAAATAATTGATTTTCCCAAATCAATTATTATACCATATGAGGGTGGCTAAGTCCGCAAAAAAAGCCCAAATCACTGAGAGAACAGTGAAATTGGTTATGATAACGTGCCACCAACGCCATAATCGTGTTCAGCATCCTAAATAGCCTCGGGAACATGGAATCAAGCCATAGGTAGGTCACTGTAAAGTTAGCGCCAAAAAAAGAGCTTTTTAAGCGCCAAAAAAGCTTTTTAGCGCCAAAAAGAAGCTTTTTAGCGCCAAAAAAAGCTTTGCCCGTTTATTTCGTCTCGCACTGTAGTCTTTGCAGTTATGGCGAACGACTCGAAAGAGTAAAGTTTGAGACTAAAGAGATTCTTCCCACCAATTCAAATTTTGCACATGCCACTGCGCGAAAAAATTCTTGGTCTTTTAAAATATATTAAAAATAACAAGCGCAAGGTGAAAAAGTGATGAGGTAGAACATGGTTTTTTAACTCACACTTACAAGGAAACCTCGAGAAATGTAAAATGGAATTAGCAAAATCCGTTAATCGTATTTTGTAGAGCATACCCGATTTACTTTCGTAGCTGGAAGGATTTTCCCCAAATCCCAATACGATGTGAAAAAGTTAACGGCGACCGTCGTAAAATAATTTTATTTTGTTTTTCGTTGACCTTGCGAAATGTTTTTTTTTCAGGTGAAACAGCAAACATCCGCATCTGCATAAAAACCCCTCCAAATGGACAATAACTCTCAGACACCGGTGGTTAATATCTTTTATCACTTTTATAAAATTATGGTGTTAATGCAGTATTTTCAGGATTCAAGAGACAATTGGCAAGCTGAAACTGCAAGACGATCAATCATGGAAGCTTACCAGACAGTGGGTTCTTTGGCACATGGATGGAAATGATGATGGATGGAACAGTTTGGATGAAAGGGTCAAGCAAGTAGTCCAAGTGGATAGCATTCATCAGTTCTGGGCGTGAGTGTCAAATATTCTTGCTTCTTCTGCTCAATTTGTAGCTATTCTAGGAGTATGCTTATGTGCAAGACCTCAGCATCTTCAAGCCAACAATGGATATTTCTTCTTTAGAAGGGGGTTCCCTGACGAATGTAATTCTAGTGCTCTCTGCCGCATCATCTATAACCGAAGCTTCTCTCGGGGCCAGCACAGCAAGATCAACGACTGCGGCAGCGAGCAATGGTGGGTGTGGCTGGTGAGCAGTTCGGCGAGTTCTCGTCCGACATCTATGGGGTCTCCATCAATTCCATAGGCGGTTATAAGTTCCAGGTTAGTGCTGATCATGGTCATAGTGACCTTACTATTTGAAGCGGGGAAGGCGTTCCGTCTGCTTTCTGTGTCTTTTCGGACGGTGTTCCTCTGCTCTCCATCTGCTAATCGGCGGCTGTCCCTATCTATTTAAAGTCCGAAAATGGCTTGGTTACTATGACCATAGTTAACGCGTCGTCCGCCGTGACAGTCTCGTCCTCCGTCATGAATGACTTGACAGGACAGAGAAGACCTGTGCACAGGTGTTAATACAAGTTAGCTGACCTTCGGCCGATTGAAAATCTTGTAAGATAAGTCTTTATGGCGGACAACAATTCGGGGATAGCGGACGAAATACTTCTTTTAAAATGTGCTCACTATGGTGTTGATTCTGTTACACTACTGGTCATGTCTGTTTTCAGTTGCTGCTCTGGTTTCAGAATTCTCTGATGCTGCTGAATTCGTTGAATGTCAATTCAAGGAACTACTGGCATCTCTATTCATGCAGTACTTGAGCTTGAAAGCAAGTCGGATGGTGCGGAATTAGACTCCTCGGTGAAGGCCTCTAATATGTCTAGAGAACGGCAAATAGATAATAGGTCAAATGAGGGTAGTGTCTTTCGTCGCTATCAATGTGTCCAAGAGCCTCAGCTGGAAAATAAAGAACCGAGTAATGATGCGACGCCTTCTTCTGCAGTGCCTGACTACTTTGGGATAGTCAAGCCGAAGATTGTCTTTTGCTGATGCTAACTTTTCCCCGGTGCTAGTATCAAAGGATTCGACCGAAGACGATCAATTGCCAGATGGTCTACAATCTCTGCTGCTCGTATGGTCCGTGTTTAAAAGTAATTATTTCGGTTTTAATACGAAGGGCTGACCTTACAAATCTTAGGTCGCTTCTCTTCTCGGGCTGATGGATATTCTACCTGTTTCGTGGAAATGCTACGCTCTTCAATCGCTAATTGGTGAGTAAACACCTAAGACCTAAGAAGCAACGTGAAAAGCTTTATTCACTTGTTTCGAGCTAAACTTACTGGGCAGGTATTCAGACCCCGATCAGGATCAATGATAATCCTTGTTAGCTGAATACGGACACGGATCAAAGATTATATTTTACAAATATTTTTGAATGATAAGTCTGATCGAGCCTGAATCTGATCCAGTCCTGATCCGGCCTGATCGATCCCCATCTACGGATAGGCTGGGTCCAGGTGTCTAGGATACATTTGGCAAAAAAGAAATTCGGCAAACGTAGGTTCTGTCAAAACGAAACTTGGCAAAATCTAAAAGTGCCAAAACGAAATTTGGCATAGCGAAATTGGGCAAAAAAAAACTTGGTAAAACGAAAGTTGCCAAAAAAATTGCCTTGTCCCCTGTTGTCCAAAAATGTCTAAAAAGTCATAAAAAAGATATGCACCCAGGTGGATTCGAACTAGCAACCTTAACATCACCCCTTAGAATCGCCCATAACTGTATCCGGAGTGGCCGAAATTTAAGATGAATGGTTTTTCGGGAGTTGACTGGAAGGGGGGGGGTAAACTTTTTGCATAAATTCGATTGAGCGGATCAGAATTTTGGTCTGATAGGCTTAATCGCTCAGAATTCCTCCTATGCAGTCTAACCCACCTAAAAAACTATCCAAACCACATGATTTGAGCGATTAAGCCCGTCGGACCGGAATTCTGATCCGCTCAATCGAATTTTCGCAAAAAGTTTACCCCCCCCTCCCTCAGTCAACCCCCAAAAAACCAGTTATTTTTGAATTTCGGCCACTCTGGATGGGGTTCTGGGCGATTCTAATGGGTGACGTAGAGTTGCTGGTTCGTATCCACCTGGTGCATACCTTTTTTATGACTTTTAGACATTTTGGACAACATTGGGGACCAAGGCAATTTTTTGCCAACTTTGGTTTTGCCAAATTTCATTTGCCAAATATCGTTTTGCCAAATATCGTTTTGCCAAATGTGGTTTTGCCAAACATCGTTTGGCCAAGCTTCGTTTGGCCAACTTTCGTTTTGCTGACTATCACTTTTGCCAAGTTTCATTTTTGCCAAATGTATCCTAGCCGGTCAGGTCGGATCAGGTGTAGATCGAGCTGGATCAGGCCGGATCAGGCCTTTTTCACGCTGGATTAAGGGTGCATCAGATCGGATCAGCTGAGCTGTGGGTAGTTGAAAACTTTGAACCTCCACCCCGATAAAGATGGCATTTCTGTAGTAAACCCTGCAGCACCTCAAATTTTCTGAAAACTTCATTATTTAAGGCGTCAAATTCTTGGGTTATTTTCTTGTTTTATTTTCAGTGTTTGTCGTAACCTAGACGGATGCGAGTTGAATGGGAAGCGTCTCAGCGTAGAAAAAAGTTTTCATAAGGTCTGTTCTAATCCATTTTTCCTTCTTTGGTCTCGAAACCAGTGTTTTAGGTGGCAATATATTCACTTGGGTTGCCTTTTGAAATGCCAGACGGGACACCTTTGTTCAAAGACTTTGCTGATACTATCAGAGAAAATTTAACATGGGCTCCTAAGAAAGGGCAGCCGTCCAACCAGTTATGCTTCTACAATGCGTCCCTAACTCAACAAGGCCAATGATCTCCAAGGTGTTTTGTCTTTTGATCATTTTAGAACGAGTCTCTATGTTTTACTTTCTATTTTCAGCTTTTCGAGTCCTTTTCAATTCAACCTAGGAACGTTGTAATCTGGCTGATGGTTAGGGACACATGCGCAGGCTCTGTTGTCTTCCAGTCTCAGGATGATGCACTGAAAGCCTTAATGCTGGTAAACAACTGCAAGATAAGGGACCCAATTCTCATAGAGGATACATCTTCAGACTATGTTTTGGCAAATTGAGTTGAAAATTGTGAAACTTTAAGATTGATAATGTGTGAAGCCTTGCATTCTTCGAATAAAGCAGTACTTTGGATATAAAGTCAACCGCAATTGAGGTCAGTAATCTCGATGGTGTCTAAATATGCTTTTTTTCCTACTTCTCGTTGGTTATCAGTTGTGTAAATGCCCACCTACATACCGTATATCTTATAACAGGCCCCACCTTCTATTGAGATCCCAGGGTTGCAGCTGACATCTGATATCTGATTACCTGACTTTTTCGACATCTGATATCTGATTCTGATTTTTTTAAATCAGCTGCATGATACATTTTTTGCTTTATTTCTGGTATTTATAAATATAGTTTTGAAAAAGTATCTTTTCCTTTCACCGTATTTATTTCACAGCGTACTATATCGTCTGTCATCAGTTTCATCGGAATTGTTTGGATTTCACTATTCATCACGGGAACTCCAGTTTGAGTTTAAATTGGGTCATGTTAAAGTTTAATTCGAGTAACTATTGAGCATTAAAAACGACGACCTAGCACCTAACATGATCCTTTTTAATCTTAACCTTACCCGATTAAATTCTAATTTTACTCTAAGTAAAATTTAACCTGACTCAATTAAACTTGGATTTGTATCCGGAGTGGCCGAAATTTAAGAATGAATGGTTTTCGGGAGTTGACTGGAAGGGGGGGGGGGGGGTAAACTTTTTGCATAAATTCGATTGAGCGGATCAGAATTTTGGTCTGATAGGCTTAATCGCTCAGAATTCCTCCTATGCAGTCTAACCCACCTAAAAAACTATCCAAACACATGATTTGAGCGATTAAGCCCGTCGGACCGGAATTCTGATCCGCTCAATCGAATTTTCGCAAAAGTTTACCCCCCCCCTCCCTTCAGTCAACCCCAAAAAACCAGTTATTTTTGAATTTCGGCCACTCTGGATGGGGTTCTGGGCGATTCTAATGGGTGACGTAGAGTTGCTGGGTTCGTATCCACCTGGGTGCATACCTTTTTTATGACTTTAGACATTTTGGACAACATTGGGACCAAGGCAATTTTTTGCCAACTTTGGTTTTGCCAAATTTCATTTTGCCAAATATCGTTTTGCCAAATATCGTTGCCAAATGTGGTTTTGCCAAACATCGTTGGCCAAGCTCGTTTGGCCAACTTTCGTTTTGCTGACTATCACTTTTGCCAAGTTCATTTTTGCCAAATGTATCCTAGCCGGTCAGGTCGGATCAGGTGTAGATCGAGCTGGATCAGGCCGGATCAGGCCTTTTCACGCTGGATTAAGGGTGCATCAGATCGGATCAGCTGAGCTGTGGTAGTTGAAAACTTTGAACCTCCACCCCGATAAAGATGGCATTTCTGTAGTAAACCCTGCAGCACCTCAAATTTTCTGAAAACTTCATTATTTAAGGCGTCAAATTCCTTGGGTTATTTTCTTGTTTTATTTTCAGTGTTTGTCGTAACCTAGACGGATGCGAGTTGAATGGGAAGCGTCTCAGCGTAGAAAAAAGTTTTCATAAGGTCTGTTCTAATCCATTTTTTCCTTCTTTGGTCTCGAAACCAGTGTTTAGGTGGCAATATATCACTGGGTTGCCTTTTGAAATGCCAGACGGGACACCTTTGTTCAAAGACTTTGCTGATACTATCAGAGAAAATTTAACATGGGCTCCTAAGAAAGGGCAGCCGTCAAACCAGTTATGCTTCTACAATGCGTCCCCTAACTCAACAAGGCCATGATCTCCAAGGTGTTTGTCTTTTGATCATTTTAGAACGAGTCTCTATGTTTTACTTTCTATTTTCAGCTTTTCGAGTCCTTTTCAATTCAACCTAGGAAACGTTGTAATCTGGCTGATGGTTAGGGACACATGCGCAGGCTCTGTTGTCTTCCAGTCTCAGGATGATGCACTGAAAGCCTTAATGCTGGTAAACAATGCAAGATAAGGGACCCAATTCTTCATAGAGGATACATCTTCAGACTATGTTTTGGCAAATTGAGTTGAAAATTGTGAAACTTTAAGATTGATAATGTGTGAAGCCTTGCCATTCTTCGAATAAAGCAGTACTTTGGATATAAAGTCAACCGCAATGAGGTCAGTAATCTCGATGGTGTCTAAATGGCTTTTTTCCTACTTCTCGTTGTTCAGTTGTGTAAATGCCCACCTACATACCGTAATCTTATAACAAGGCCCCACCTTCTATTGAGATCCCCACCAGGGTTGCAGCTGACACTGATATCTGATACCTGACTTTTCGACATCTGATATCTGATTCTGATTTTTTAAACAGCTGCATGATACATTTTTGCTTTTATTTCTGGTATTTTATAATATAGTTTGAAAAAGTATCTTTTCCTTCACCGTATTATTTCACAGCGTACTATATCGTCTGTCATCAGTTCATCGGAATTGTTTGGATTTCACTATTCCATCACGGGAACTCCAGTTTGAGTTTAAATTGGGTCATGTTAAAGTTTAATCGAGTAACTATTGAGCATTAAAAACGACGACCTAGTACCTTAACATGATCCTTTTTAAATCTTAACCTTACCCGATTAAAATTCTAATTTTTACTCTAAGTAAAATAACCTGACTCAATTTAACTTGGATTTTGTCCAATTAAACATTAATTTCACCCAATTTAAACTTGGATCTTACCCAATTAAACTTCAAAAAGTAGGTCAGTTACCAGGCGGAACCGAACTTTTGCATAAGTGATGCACCTCCACAGCCTATCCACTAGGCTACCATGTCGTTTTAAATGTTAGAGGTTATGCATGGGCTATATATCAGTATGACTGTTTCTATAATCCTAATTTTTATAGAGTTTCTACCAAAAGTTATTTATTTTGATTAAAAGCAATTCAAGTTCAAATAGCACTATAAAACAATAGTTAGTGTAACTGCGTAAAAAGGTTGTAAAAAGGGACCGGTAAAAAGGGCCAGTCAAAAATGGTTGTGTAAGGTACACGGCCAATTGCCCGGGCCAATTCCCCTCCGATTACATTTTTTATTTCCTGTTCAGTCTGTCCATTCACTCCATGAACAATAAGCTTATTCTTAGTTTGTATTTTTGCAGTTAAGGTAATGTTGTAGTTGTATTGCAATCTGAGAATGCTGCTTTTTGTTCACAATAACTTGCCGTGTTTGAATAATTGTTGAATTTTGAATAAAAAAGTTGTCTATTTCTGATATCTGATTATCTGACTTTTTTGACATCTGATATCTGGTTCTGATTTTTTTCACAATCAGCTGCAACCCTGGATCCCACCTTCTAATAAGGCCACCTCTTGAGAGTGTGAAAATAAGGCCCACCCAAATAAGGCCAATAAGGCCAAAAAGGCATTTCTAATAAGGCCACTTATAATAAGGATTACGCACCCCTCGCCACGCCAATTACGCCCCGATTTTCTTTACAACACTGTTCGTTACATAGTTATAGAAGGATGCTGAGATCGAATTTGGAGAAGGAAAAAGCTCCACATAGTCGAATTTAGTTTGTGCAGTTTCGCTCATGGAGCTCTCGCCAACCGTCACTTTGAAGATATGTCTGTGTAAATAACCTGTCATGCATGGATTGCTTAGAAGAGCATGAGTTGTTAGCCAGTGTTGTGGGGTGGACTCTCTTCACAAAATGTTTTGCAGGCAGCTGTTTGGCATCACCTCCACTTCAGTCCCTCCATTGACTCGTCCGCCGACTTTTCACTGCCCTCTGTGTGTGAGAAGCATGCTGGAGGAGAAATGTGAGTTTCGCCTGTCAGTCTGTTTCATCCGCTCCCGACCCTTCTGAATGGCTGAGTTGATGCGCACACTTGAGTTGACTGAAGAGTCAAAAGTTGAATCCGATTGGATGGGCGGTGATGGCAATTTGACCAGATTGTTGGTGGGAGAGAGGCACGGTGGTGTTGGTTGGGTATTTTGTACCTGAGGAAAGTTCATCACACTTTCGTCACATCCGAATACTCGTGAACTGCTTTTTCACCGTCATATTTCTGCAAAAAAATATTGCATGTTGTGAAAAAAGCAGGGCGGACCAAGAAATTTATATACAGTCAACTCCGATTTAGTGTACACCGGATTTAGGTACTCCTCGGTTAGTGTACACCTGGATTAAATCATTTTGGCGACGTTTACTTTGGCGAACCCTCGATTTAGTGTACATTTGATATAGTGTACATCTGGAGCCGGTTTCCAGGGTGTACACTAAATCGGGAGTAGACTGTATTTGCGATTTTCAAACTTTTATCACAGTCGAAATTCCAAGTGGGTGTTTCTGAACTGCAAATTCGTTGGGGTGATGATTCGCGGCGGAAAAAA
The DNA here is from genome assembly GCA_004194705.1 of Ditylenchus dipsaci. Taxonomy (NCBI): domain Eukaryota; kingdom Metazoa; phylum Nematoda; class Chromadorea; order Rhabditida; family Anguinidae; genus Ditylenchus; species Ditylenchus dipsaci. The sequence continues at coordinate 33,392 of SADC01000411.1, forward strand.
TAGCGGGGGAAAAAACGGTGGAATTCTAAAAGCCATTTTATGAATGTTGGCCGTGCAAACTGAATTTCTGACACAAGATTCGTGTTCAGCATGCGCTTTGCTTATTATAATGCTCAGGGTATAGGCTGGTATACAGTCAACCTCGATTTAAGTCACCCCCTCAAGTTCGTTCCACCTAGGGTCCGACACTTTTTTAACCTAATTTTTGAAATCTTTTGCCAGTTGTCTTCGGTCAGCTCTAATCGCAAATATCGCAAGGTTTTAATTTTGCGACGTTTGTGAATAAAAACATTTTGCGAAAAGACCCGCGGGTACTCGATTAACGTCACCCTATTTTGAGAAAGGGGTGACGTTAAATCGAGGGTTGACTGTATAGGGATAAGGTAGTAGGCTCATAGCTCACTTGTATTTCGAATTCCACTCGATACAACAAAAAGGCCAGCGACAGCTTGCGACATTTCAAATTGCGACAATTCGAATTGCGGCAATAATAAGGCTACGTTCTGAAAAATTCTGTCATCTAAACAAGCTCCTGAATTGCGACTGACCATAAATATGACTGTATGGTTACCCTTTGCAAGCTTACGAGTTTCGCTGACTTAAAAAACACTAGATAGTATTCCAAAAAAACCTAGACAGTATTCTTTGCATCCATAGGGGTTCAAACCATCATACTCGGTTTTTAGAAAATTTGCTGGAATTTAAATTATTCATTCCAACCAAACCGAGTGGTTGTCCACCTGGAGCAAAATTTTTTTTTTTTTTTGGGTTCCGAAACCTGTTTTCTGGACCGATTCGAGCATGCTGAAGATGGTTTGATAATGGTAAAACGCCGTTTTCTCGGGTATTTCTCGAGTTTTGGTAAAATCGAGTTTTGGTAAAATCAATTGTTTGCCAATACTCGAAAAATACCATACAAAATCTTATTTCACTATTATCAAACCGTCTTCAGCATGTCCGAATTAGTCCAGAAAACAGGTTTGGAACCCGAAAAAGTAAAAAAAGTTTTGCTCCAAGTGGACGACCACTTGGTTTGGCTCGTTCAAACTGAAAAATTTTCACTAAAAGTGAGAGTGAAAGTAAGACTGAGAGGCAATTTTTCCTTTTGGGTACACACTGAGAGTGCGAGTCAGAATGAGAGTGAAAAAAAATAAGTCTAACATACTCTCTTGATCAGACAGCAGTAGAGTTGTAGAAATTCCCGGAAATATAGAAAACCCGGGAATATTCCCGGGAACATTGGGAATATTCCGGAATATTCCCAATATAGGGAAAATACCGGGAAACCTGGGAATATTCCCAATGTCCCGGGAATATTCCCATTGTACAACCCTAGACAGCAGTCCACGATTTCCTGTTCGATATAAATTTAGTTAATGTTTTTCGGTGCGAGTTTTCTGAGTGCCGAGTTTTCAGGAGCTTTTTTAGATAAAAAAAATTTTCAGAACCTAAACCTTATTATTGTCGCAATTCGAATTTGTCACAATTTGATTTTTCGCAATTTGAATTGTCGCAAGTTGTCGCTGGCCAAAAATAAAATTAAAATTTCGGAGAAAAATCGGACTTTTTTTTAGTTTGTATCTTTGTTGTCTCGAGTAGAATTCGAAATATGAGTGAGTTCTGAGCCTGAAGAGCATTATTATAAGAAAAAGCGAGCATGCTGAACACGAATCTGGTGTTAGAAATTCGAGTTTGCACGGTCAACATACATTAAAAGATATTTTCCGCCGCTATTTTTTTCGCCGCCGTACCGTAAATTGTGACAAACAGTGTTCTACAACTATCTTAGGCTATCGTCCAAATAACATCTTTCTGACCATAACTTCTCCTTTATTGAAAAAGTTTTAACTTTGAGATACACACCTCAAAGTTGAGGCTAGGGTTGACGGCGGTCGCGGTGCGGTCTTTTTTTTGGAAGGCTGTGTTAACCATTTTTTGATTAGTTTTTTAGATTCTGTTTTTACCGTTCTGTTCAGCATGAAAAAAAGGCGCGGTCTTTAGAATAATGACGACCACTCCATAATTGTTTCAGTTATTGAAATGCGTTGGCGCAACCAAAAAAAGTTTTTTTGGAGTGGTCGAAAAAAAATCTTTTTTTTTGCGCCAACGCGTTTTAATCACTGAATCATTTTATGGAGTGGTCGTCATTATTCTTAAGACCGCGCCTCTTTTTTCATGCCGAACAGAACGGTAGAAACAGAATCTAAAAAACTAATCAAAAATTGGTTAACACAGCCTTCCAAAAAAAAGACCGCACCGCGACCGCCGTCAACCCTAGTTGAGGGGGGCTTCTATTAGAGAAAATACGCTTAGCGCGATTTATAATTTTCTAAAAACGTTTGTCAAAATTCCGCTCGGGACAAAAGTTATGGCCATTTAAAAATCGGAAAGTTAATTGGACCATGCTGTAGACGGTGCAAACCTTGTAGGAGCCTCTGACACTCCTTTTCAGACTCTTGGAAAGTCCTCTGCCAAAACTTTGGTGTTGAGAGAAATGTTGGGGTATGGCTTAACAAGCCCTGGTAGTTGAGCTCCCCATAATCGGATCATTTTGAGTGGGAGAATTTAGGAATTGGGCTGGAGCAGGTGCAAACTGAGCCGGTGACTGACGGCGTGATTGGGGCTGGGCAAGCTCGTCAGCGCGAGAATCACAGAGTACAGCGTAGGAGCCTTCAGTCTCCTCACCCGATTCCTATAAACTAAGGTCTGAAATTTTTTATAGAGGTCCGAAGAATGATTTTTTACCATATATTTTGAGTCAGAGGCTGCAGAGAAGTTGCTGGACTGACCGGCTTCAGATTTCTAAATTTTTTCAAATAGAGGGTGGTCCAGTTTTTCGAGACTTTTGTCTTAGCTGTAAAATTTTTGATAGGCCGAATACCGAAATTCTGTTTTCACGGATCGACTCAGAATTGAAAAGCAAGTTTTTTATTATATAATGTCAAAACACGATTTTTGCTCGGTCACGTGTGGTTTTGGTCTTGGTCTGGGTATGGCCTATGGATGAGCAAGCACCAAACCAAAGGGTCACCAAGTAAAAATCGTATTTTTGACTTTGTATACTAAAAAGTTGCTTTTCAATTCAGATTCGATCTGTGAAACAGCATTTCGAACTTAGCCCTTAAAAAAATTACTCCCAAAACAAAAGTCTCAAAAAATTGGACCACCCTGTAATTTTGCAGTTTTTTAATCTATAGTTAGTCCTTGACGCAAATAAGACAGCTAGTTTTTATGAAAATTATTGTAGGGTTTGCAGCAATTGCATTCATTTTTAAGCAAAACCAGGCCTGCCCCTTTAGACACTGGATAATATAAGTTTGGACGTTCAAGTCTTGTATGCAAGTATACAGGGTGATCCAACTATTTCTCCACATTTGTTGTAGCCATCATCCATATTTTTTGCATGACCACTCATTCGAAAGCCCTGCGTCTGCCATTTTCTTCAAAAAAACTAAATGTCTGGGGTAGTGTAGGAGTACAAAAAAAATAAGGAAAAATAAAATTCTGGAATAGTTTTGTGTCCTATTGTACCAAAAAAAGGTGTTTGTCAAAAAAAATAAATGAAAAAATATGGAGGTTGAGGGATCGAACCCTCGGCATCCCGAATATTCCAACCAATTGCGAATCGGACACTCTACCACTGAGCTAAACCCCCACATTAGACTAGCGCTCAATATATCTATAAGTATCTCTAATAAAAAATTATCCGAAATGCAACACGAAAACTTGTAAATCAAATACTCAGCAACTAGGGGCCCAGAAGCAAATATTCTAGGGTGGTATTTTATTTTGGCCGTAGAATACTGAAAATTGGCCGAAGATTTTTGAATTTGGCCGTAGATTTTTTTTCACTTCTTCATACATTTTTGTAATAATTTTTTCACAATTTTTTCAATATTTTTTCACCATTATGTAGCCCTAAACCTTATATTTCTTATGAGCTATCAAACTTTGCTAAGTGTGGTCAGAAAGTTATATGTTTGAAAAGTTTAAAAAAAAACAATTTTAGGAAAAATTTTGTTTTTGAAAACTGAAATTTCTATATTCTGACCACATTTAGCAAAGCTTGATAGCTCCTGAGAAAGCCAAGATTCAGGGACACGTAATAGTATAAAACTTTTAAAAATTGTGAAAAAATTATTACAAAAATGTAGAAAGAAGTGCAAAAAAAACATCTACGGCCAAAATTAAAAAATCTACGGCCAATTTTAAATATAACCCAATATTTTAATGAAAAAAACAAATGAGAAAGAGACAATTTGGTTGATTTTATTTCAAAATTTTTGTAGTACTTTAAACGCACTGCGCGCGTTTTACTGATTCTGGATGGCTGCTAAAAGCGCTCAGAATTTTACAACAAACCAATCTTTGTCTTATTTCACAATTCATGGTACTTTTTAAATTTTAAGTTTTAAATATAACAAATCTCACCCAATTTCGGTCTTTTTAACGAATCTGCCGACATTGAACCTTATTTTCATCAACATCAAATGAGTAATATGAGTTACAAAATATTTAACCCAGCCTGTCATCTCACTCCTACTCTCAGGACATTTAACCCAGCCTGGGGTATTATGCCAAATTTTGGGACATCCAACCCAGCCTGAGATCTCATACCTATTCAGAATCTTCCACACCAGCATGGGATATCATACCCATATTTAGGACGCCCATCCCAGCTTAGGCTATTATACCCATTTTCGACACGTCCAATTTCAATACTTACTAAATTATAACTGCAAATAATTTTAAGAATACTAACTTCGGAAATTAACAATCTGTCATCATCCAAATAGAGCCGATGTGTCTTTTTTACCCTCTTTTTGGGTTATACGACACTTGCGGCTCGACACTTGCGGCCCGATACTTAAAGGTCCAGAAAAGCTATTTAAAAATAGTTGAGAAGTTGTACTGGGAGGGGAAAGCCATAATACAGGGGCTGGGTATTAAGTAACTTATTTGGCTGCTTTGCCATGTTTTGGTCACTGGAGCTAAGCAAAAAGAGTCTCTATATGCATTTTATCATCAAGAGTACTTCTCGAGTACCTAGCCCCTGTATTATGGCTTTCCCCTCCCAGTACAACTTCTCAACTATTTTTAAATAGCTTTTCTGGACCTTTAAGTATCGGGCCGCAAGTGTCGGCCGCAAGTTTCCGGGCCGCAAGTGTCGTGTCACCCTTTTTAGTCCTTCATCTTCTCTTTTAGATAGCATAACATACGACTTCATTACTACAAAGTCATATTATCCAAATGAGATGTTCGTCGGACTAGATATTTTTGCTTTCTATCTCAGACAATATCCCTATTTTATTATGCATATCAAAAAAACTCAGCATCCAAATTAGAGCTGACGACTCCGTTTTGCGATTATTTTGAGTTCAGTCTACTTTTTAGCCAACTTTTTTAAGCCATAGCTCAATTTTCATAACACATCTTTTTAACAACTTTAAACGTTTAACAAAATGGCATCATTAGATTTTTGTAGTTCAAATTTTTATTACCAAAAAACAGCCTCTCAAAAATAATTGCAAAGGGGTCTTTAATTTTTGGGCTTGCGATCAGTGTTTTTCATTTGGCTCGTTTGCAAGCGCGTATCTTGCGCACCTTTAAAAGCTTAAACCCTTAAAAGCACGCCAGCTGCTCGCTCGCCAAATAGCTAACTTGGCGAGCCGTATCTCTCGCGAGCCATTTGGCTCGCATCTATAATAAGCGATGGTTCAGCTCGCGGAAAAAGTGTTAGTTGAAATAAGGCGTAAATCTTATTTATTTTTTTCATTTTTTCAACTTTTTTACTGATTTTTTTGCAAGCATTCAGTTACTTATACTTTATCCGTCCTTTCCTTGTCTATAACAATAAATCGACGTTCAAAACTCATATAAAAAGCGCGAGCCGAACTATTCGTTTATGCTCGCGAGCCAAATGGTTCGCGAGCATAAACGGCTCATATTTTTTGGCTCGTGTTCGGCTCGCTTCAAAAAAACAAGTGCGCGAGCCAATTGGCTCGCGTATATAAATAAAGACGAGCCGGAGCAGTTAAAGAATACCTCTTCCACTCGATTAAACCCTACCTCTTTCATTTTAATCGGGTTGGTAGTGGAAAGAGTAGTGAAAATTATGGCTTTTCTTGTTCTTCTTGGTCTTCGCTGTTATTATGACTGCCTGACGACTACCTGAGGCCCACCTCGGCCAAAAAAACTCATTCCACCATCAACCCAATCAAACTGGAAGGGGTAGGGTTTAATCGAGTGGAACGGGTATTCTTTAATTTAGCCAGACGAGCCATATAGCTTGAACCCATATGGCTCGTTAGTTCATGCAATTTTCGGTCTTGCGTTTGGCTCGCGCGAGCCAAATCAACAACACTGCTTGCGTATATTTTGCGATTATTTTTCGAGGGGTTTTTCCGTAATGATTTTGACTAGATGTTATATACTAAAATGTAGCTCAATTGAACTTAGCTGAGGAATGTAAAGTTTGTTTAACCATACGTTTTCATCATCATCGTCAAAATTGAGCCGAAACATGATGTAAAAATATTTTTTGATTGTCATTTCTGTCATTTTTCAGCTCAATTTTGACGCTGATGATAAGAAGTACGGTTAACAAACTCATTCCTCAGCTAACTGTAATTGAGCTACATTTCGGTATATAACATTTAGTCAAAATTACATCAAAATCATTACAAAGAAATCCCTCAAAAAGTAATCGCAAGCCCAAAAATGAAAAACCCCTTTGCAGTTATTTTTTGAGAGGCCGTTTTTTCGGAAAAAAAAATGGACTGCAAAAATCTAATAATACCATTTTGTGTTTTTAAAGCGTTTAAAGTTGTTAAAAAGATGTGTTATGAAAATTGAGCTGTGGCTTAGAAAAGTTGGCTAAAAAGTAGACTGAACTCAAAGTAATAGCAAAACAGAGTCGTCAGCTCTGATCCAAATCCTGTACTGGGTAAAAAGGGGGCTGCAAAAAGAGGCCGGTAAAAAGGGGCCAGATAGTTACCGTATTCTCTCTAATAGAACCACACCCCCCTGATTCAAAATCGTGTTTGTGGCATTGCGTTTTTGACCTACTTTTTTAAAACTTCTTATACAAATTACCCCTTAATATGTACCCAACGCAACTTGTATGACAGAAGTCTTCAAAAAGTGGGTCAAAAACACAACGCCAAAAAGACGATTTTGAATTAGGGGTGTGGTTCTATTAGAGAGAATACGGTAACTCTGTTTTGTTGTCTGCCTTTTTACTTCTTCCAAGCTATTTTTTTTTGGTCTGTAGTCACTACTATTGTGATCCATCCTAATCCGTCTTTAGTTCTACTATATAATCTATCCATCTACCAATTGGTCGTCCATTTTGTGCGAATTTTTCATGTTATTGAGGTTCCAAAATCTTTTTCTTGAGCTAACTTGAGCATTCTGAAAAGGTTTGATACTAGACGGTATTTTGAAAACATTTGCTTAGATTTTTTTACAGTTTCGTAAACGATCTCATACAAATCAGCAAATAGCTTTAAAAATTATGTGCATCGGTATTTTACACCTTTTGCACGTGACTGAGTAGTGCTTCCTGCTCAGTCTTCCTACATTTCTTGCATCTAGCGTGCGAAATGCTTGATTTTTTTAAATGCGCTTTCGTACTCATTTTCTACTATAGCTGAATAAATTTTTGCATTCATTTTTGTTTGAAAAAATAATGACGTGGTAAGCAGAACAAGAACTCACTAAAAAAAGTGAGAAAAAGCGACCAATCCTATATACTAAAAAGAGAGTTGTCTGTATGTTTGTCCGACGATTTTAAAAAAGGTCTCAAAATCGTCGTTTGAATGTTGGTCTTGAGATGAATCAGAATTTTGTTCTTTCGATGTTTTAGACTCTGAAAGTCTTATTATTTTTTGGTTCTGAAAAGTCAGTGATTGATTTTCTCATTCTATTATTATTCTTCTCTTATCGTTTTTTTGTTCAGTCTTCTTTTCTTCGCTGCGTCTCGATTGGAGCGGTCAAAGAATCAAGGTGCTATACCCGCGTGGTGGTCATACATGGTACGTTGACTGTTTTTTTTCTGTGTTTCAAAATAATCTTCTTGATTCAGTCGTCCTTCTTTTTCGCTGCGTCTCGATGGAGCGGTCAAAGAATCAAGGTGCTATACCCGCGTGGTGGACATTCATGGTACGCTGACTGTTTTTTTTTTCTATGTTTCAAAATAAATCTTCTTGATTCAGTCGTCTTCTTTTCTTCGCTGCGTCTCAGTTGGAGTGGTCAAAGAATCAAGGTGCTATACCCAATGGTGGTCATACATGGTACGTTGACTGTTTTTTTTTTCTGTGTTCAAAATAAATCTTCTTGATTCAGTCGTCTTCTTTTCTTCGCTGCGTCTCAGTGGAGTGGTCAAAGAATCAAGATGCTATACCCGAGGTGGTCATTCATGGTACGCTGACTGTTTTTCCTTCTGTGTTTCAAAATAAATCTTCTTAATTCAGTCGTCTCGCTTCTTCGCTGCGTCTCAGTTATAGTGGTTGAAGAATCAAGGTTCTATACCGCGTGGTGGACATTCATGGTACGCTACTGTTTTTTTTTTTCTGTTTTCAAAATAAATCTTCTGATTCAGTCGTCTTCTTTCTTCGCTGCGTCTCAGTTGGAGGGTCAAAGAATCAAGAATGCTATACCCGAGTGGTGGTCATTCATGGTACGCTGACTGTTTTTTCCTCTGTGTTTTCAAAATAAATCTTCTTGATTCAGTCGTCTTCTTTTCTTCGCTGCGTCTCAGTTGGAGTGGTCAAAGAATCAAGATGCTATACCTAGTGGTGGTCATTCATGGTACGCTGACTGTTTTCCTTCTGTGTTTCAAAAAAATCTTCTTGATTCAGTCGTCTTCTTTTCTTCGCTGCGTCTCAGTTGGAGTGGTCAAAGAATCAAGGTGCTATACCCAGTGGTGGTCATACATGGTACGTTGACTGTTTTTTTTCTGTGTTTCAAATAAATCTTCTTGATTCAGTCGTCTTTTTTTCTTCGCTGCGTTTCAGTTATAGTGGTTGAAGAATCAAGGTGCTATACCCGAGTGGTGTCATACATGGTACGTTGACTGTTTTTTTTCTGTGTTTCAAAATAAATCTTCTTGATTCAGTCGTCCTTCTTTCTTCGCTGCGTTTCAGTTATAGTGGTTGAAGAATCAAGGTGCTATACCCGCGTGGTGGACATTCATGGTACGCTGACTGTTTTTTTTTTCTGTGTTTCAAAATAAATCTTCTTGATTCAGTCGTCTTTTTTTTTCGCTGCGTCTCAGTTGGAGTGGTCAAAGAATCAAGATGCTATACCGAGTGGTGGTCATTCATGGTACGCTGACTGTTTTTTCCTTCTGTGTTTCAAAATAAATCTTCTTGATTCAGTCGTCTTCTTTTCTTCGCTGCGTCTCAGTTGGAGTGGTCAAAGAATCAAGGTGCTATACCCAAGTGGTGGTCATACATGGTACGTTGACTGTTTTTTTTCTGTGTTTCAAAATAAATCTTCTTGATTCAGTCGTCTTCTTCTTCGCTGCGTCTCAGTTGGAGTGGTCAAAGAATCAAGATGCTATAACCCGAGTGGTGGTCATTCATGGTACGCTGACTGTTTTTTCCTTCTGTGTTTCAAAATAAATCTTCTTGATTCAGTCGTCCTCGCTTCTTCGCTGCGTCTCAGTTATAGTGGTTGAAGAATCAAGGTCTATACACGAGTGGTGTTCATTCATGGTACGCTGACTGTTTTTCTTCTGTGTTTCAAAAATAAATCTTCTTGATTCAGTCGTCTTCTTTTCTTCGCTGCGTCCAGTTGAGTGGTCAAAGAATCAAGATGCTATACCCGAGTGGTGGTCATTCATGGTACGCTGACTGTTTTTCCTTCTGTGTTTCAAAATAAATCTCTTGATTCAGTCGTCCTCGCTTTCTTCGCTGCGTCTCAGTTATAGTGGTTGAAGAATCAAGGTTCTATACACGATGGTGTCATTCATGGTACGCTGACTGTTTTTTCTTCTGTGTTTCAAAATAAATCTTCTTGATTCAGTCGTCTTCTTTTCTTCGCTGCGTCTCAGTTGGAGTGGTCAAAGAATCAAGATGCTATACCCAGTGGGTGGTCATTCATGGTACGCTGACTGTTTTTCTTCTGTGTTTCAATAAATCTTTCTTGATTCAGTCGTCCTCGCTTCTTTCGCTGGTCTCAGTTATAGTGGTTGAAGAATCAAGGTGCTATACCCGCGTGTGGACATTCATGGTACGCTGACTGTTTTTTTTTCTGTGTTTCAAAATAAATTTCTTGATTGTCGTCTCTTTTCTTCGCTGCGTTCAGTTGGAGTGGTCAAAGAATCAAGATGCTATACCGAAGTGGTGGTCATGTCATGGTAACGCTGACTGTTTTTCCTTCTGTGTTTCAAAATAAATCTTCTTGATTCAGTCGTCTTCCTTTTCTCGCTGCGTCTCAGTGGAGTGGTCAAAGAATCAAGGTGCTATTACCAAGTGTGGTCATACATGGTACGTGACTGTTTTTTTTCTGTGTTTCAAATAAATCTTCTTGATTCAGTCGTCTTCTTTTCTTCGCTGCGTCTCAGTTGGAGTGGTCAAAGAACAAGATGCTGTACCCTAGTGGTGGTCATCTCATGGTACGCTGACTGTTTTTCCTTCTGTGTTTCAAAATAAATCTTCTTGGTTCAGTCGTCTTCTTTTCTTCGCTGCGTCTCAGTTGGAGTGGTCAAAGAATCAAGGTGCTATACCCAAGTGGTGGTCATACATGGTACGTTGACTGTTTTTTTCTGTTTTCAAATAATCTTCTTGATTCAGTCGCTTCTTTTCTTCGCTGCGTCAGTATAGTGGTCAAAGAATCAAGATGCTGTACCCTTAGTGTGGTCATTCATGGTACGCTGACTGTTTTTCTTCTGTGTTCAAAATAAATCTTCTTGATTCAGTCGTCTTCTTTTCTCGCTGCGTCTCAGTTGGAGTGGTCAAAGAATCAAGGTGCTATACCGTGGTGGTCATACATGGTACGTTGACTGTTTTTTTCTGTGTTTCAAAATAAATCTTCTTGATTCAGTCGTCTTCTTTTCTTCGCTGCGTCTCAGTTATAGTGGTCAAAGAATCAAGGTCATACCGAGTGGTGGTCATACATGGTACGTTGACTTTTTTTTTCCGTTTTTCAAAATAAATCTTCTTGATTCAGTCGTCTTCTTTTCTTCGCTGCGTTCAGTGGAGTGGTCAAAATCAAGGTGCTATACCCGAGTGGTGGTCATACATGGTACGTTGACTGTTTTTTTTCTGTGTTTAAAATAAATCTTCTTGATTCAGTCGTCTTCTTTCTCGCTGCGTCTCAGTTGGAGTGGTTGAAGAATCAAGGTGCTATACCCGCGTGGTGGTCATACATGGTACGTTGACTGTTTTTCTATGTTTCAAAATAAATCTTCTTGATTCAGTCGTCTTCTTTCTTCGCTGCGTCTCAGTTTGAGTGTTGAAGAATCAAGGTGCTATACCGCGTGGTGGTCATTCATGGTACGGTGACTGCTTTTGTCCTTTATCTTTTTCAACAAATTTTTTTGATTCAGTTACTGTTTTTTGAATGATTGATTTCAGTAGTTCGCGCTTGCATCAATATCAATAAATTCGCTCAAATGTTAACAACGGATGACCGCGTGGTTTTTTATTCAAATTTTTTTAATTCAGTCGTTCTATCTTCTTCATGGTATCTCGAGAGAAAGCTGAAGAATCAAGGTGCTATACCCGAGTGGTGGCCTTCGACACTATTTCTGCCTCTTTGTCTGTGTTGATAGCAAGAATAATCCTCAAGAATAAAAACGACAGCAATCATTTAAGAATTGAATTTTCGCATTTTGTCAATAAAAAGTTATGATTTTATGCTTTTTAAGTTTGTGTTTTCTCTTCACTTCGTCATGATTTGTCTTAAGCGCGATATCACATGTCTCTACTGTCATGTCTGAAGTGTTTGATCTGTGTCATGTCAGATGTGTGATGTTTTATAAGTCGCAATCAAATGAGTGAAATTTTGCATTTTGATTTAACTGAGTGGTTTTTAGTAGTTATGGTAGTGCAAGGAAGCTCGAGCGAGAAAAAGCTGAAGAGGACTTCATGTTGGAGAACCGAGTGGTGGCAGTTTTGGTTTGACTAAAAGTCAGAAAATCATTTTTATGAGTTTTTTCCACTAATTTTAAATACTTTTAGATAAAGTTGCGGCTAAAATATTTTGATTTCTCGATCAGATGATTCATCATGGATGACCTGCACGGTGGCAATTTCTTGATAGTGGTTCTGTCTCGAAAGATTTGCAGAGTGATCTACACCATCAAAGAAAAAAGACGCTCTATTCTGTCATCTTTCGTTCAATTCCAAAATTGATTGTAGGGGAGCAATATATGTAACACTTTGAAAAATTTTCTGCACCAGCTGTAAAAAATATCTTTATAGTGATCTACTTCTGCAAGTGGTGTGCATGGAAGATGTGGTTACTTACGACAGAAGCACAAAATTAGAACTGTGGTTGGAAGTGATGGCAAAAGCCCCATCCTTCATTCAGCTTAGCGCTTGGGATAAGTATCGAGACGCTTTCGCAGTTTCAACATCCCCTCAATGCCTCAATTCTTCCTTTGACAGCAATTTTTCATCATTCATGTCTCTCATGGTAATATATGGTTATTTTAATTATTTTAATTTTTTTGGTTTTCAGGGAAAAACAGTGATTTTCAAGAGTGTCTCAGTTGTAGGTCCTCCAAAAGACCAACTCTACAATCTTGGCAATGTGGAAATGGCTCTCAGTTATAAAGATGCTTCCGCGGTGACATTGTGGCTGATGCTTCTTTGATCATTGAAAACATATGAACGAATATTTCGATTTCCTCCTGGAATTCAAATTCCAACCTGAATGGTGGCCATTTCTGTCCAGTGACGCTGAAGGATCTCAAAAAATCTACGAAAGTGCTTGAATGTAGGTCTTTCGAAAATCAAGAGGGAAGTTAATGTAACTATTTAGAGACCTCAGATATATCTGAAGCACGTTGAACCTATTCGACATTTTGTAAAAGATGACGTTATCAGTGTGTGTTTGACTTTTACGAACCGATGGTCTAGAAAGCGTGCAAGTAACAGCATGAATTGCGTTGCTGTTGTGCTTAGACATTTTCTTGACTCTGCTAAGGTTATAATTGATATTTTTACTAGCATGATCTTTTATGTTTCAGGTAGCTATGTTCATTTGCAAAATGTCAAAATGAATCGACCAGGTTGTTTCACATTCTCAATGGCATCGAAGTTTGAAATCTTCAAAAGCTCTGAAGGCTTCGGTCCAGCGGCAAAGACTTTGAGCCAGCTTATCGTCAACTTGGAACAAAAAAATATTTTGAAAGATTGTATTCTTTAAAATTTTGCGCTTTTTTAGTCTCGCTCGACTCCAAATTATCACTGAGATAATCGACCTGCATGGTGGCCTTTATTTTGGATGGCTTCACACACAGCTTCTTTTCCAAAACAAAACTGATGCAGAAATCGATGACGAAATATACGTGCGAGAAGCTACAGTTGACTGGACAGGTATTATAAAAGATAACAGTCGATATTCTGACATAAAAACCGAGTTAAGGCAGCGTGTTGTCCATCACTGTTATTTCGTTGGATCACTTCACCATAAGAAAGAGAATTTATTCAGTGAAAATTAAACGTTGACGAACTGGAATATCCATCGGAGGAGAAGAAAGACGGTTAAAAAATATTAGGCTCTTTGTTTGCAAAATATCTGTTATTCTGTTTGTTTATGTTATTTGTTCGTGTTAGAAATAAATATTTGTTTGAGACTGTTTAAAAATTAAGTTTCTCTAATTTTTACGCGCTTATTTTTTGCAAGCTTCAATTATTCTGTTATAAAAAAGTATTAAAACTTCTATAATTTTCTAAATTTGTTGAGTGAAAGATCTCATTCTGGTAGCACTGAATTTAAAATGTCAGGACAGATATAATATTATGCAACAAATGTTCATCGAAAATATAAATCCACCCGCAGGGCGGGCAAAAACTAGTAGATAGATAAATAAAGGATGGTACTTTCTTTCTTACGCAAACACTTGAAATTACCGCAAATCATTTTTTTATTACGCAATTTGATTTTCCCGCAAAATACTTTTTATTACCGCAAAATACTTTTTTTTTACCGCAAAATACTTTTTTCTTACCGCAAAAATACTTTTTCTTACCGCAAAAAATTTTCTCGTCGTTTTTAGTCAAAATTTTGCGGAATTTGAATTTTTCAGTCAGGAAACAACTTGGATCCCTCAGAATCCCACCCCAGAATGGCAGAAGCCCCTGAAAGTTGCTTTTTTCGGGTTTACTAAAGGGGGGTAAACTTTTTGCGAAAATTCGATTGAGCGGATCGGATTCGGGTCCGATCGCTCAATCGCCAACACTCCACCCTGAACACTCGAAACCACCATAAACTGGAATCTGAGCGATTAAGCCCATCGGACCGAAATCTGATCCGCTCAATCGATTTTTCTCGAAAAGTTTACTCCCCTTTAGTAAACCCGAAAAAACAACTTTCAGGGCTTCTGGCCATTCCGGGGTGGGATTCTGAGGGATCCGAGTTATTCGCGTAAGAAAAAAGTATTTTGCGGTAAGAAAAAAGTATTTTGCGGTAAGAAAAAGTATTTTGCGGTAAGAAAAAGTATTTGGCGGTAAGAAAAAAGTATTTGCGGTAAGAAAAAGTATTTGCGGGAAATCAAATTGCGGTAATAAAAAAAATGATTTGCGGTAATTTTCGAGTGTTTTGCGGTAAGAAAAAAATATTATCCATAAATAAATGTCTTACATAGTTTTTTTGAAAATGCCGCTTCGGGCGGTTGGCCAAAATATGGCCACGATTATGATTTTTCAAAGATACAACTTTTATATTTCTACACTTGCAAGTTAAAATGCATTGTTAGCTGCATTATTAATACTTGGAAAAACGACGAGCACTTTCTTGAGTCCGTAACTTTTTTCTCCTATGTTAATATAATTTTTACTATGTTTAATTAAAGAGCAGGGTTTTTCCTACCCGTAGGTAAAATTTTTAACAAACATTCAGAAAGACAAATAGAAAATAGAAAGACAGCTTATGCTGAGTAACTTTTTGACCAAGAACACTACGAAAATTTGTTTTTAGAACCAAAATTAGTTTCTTTGCCTGAATTTGGTGAGATCTGGTCAAAATTGCTATTGGTTTCTGAAATATGACAATTTTGATGACCACATTAAATTTAGACCACTGGATTCGTAATGATCGTAATATAGCTTTTGGCAATATTTCAAGCACATCTTAGCTTAAAGGACCATGGTCTTTGCACGCAGTGGCATGTGCGGAATTTGAATTGGATATTATTTTTTTGTGGCTCGCTCACGGACTGCGACTTAGATTGAAACTCAGACTTAGACTGAAACTCAAGAGTATTCATAAAGCTCTTTTCTAATTAATGAAAGACATACAGAAAACGTTAAATGAATATGACCAATGGTCACTGACCATTGGTCAGTATAGGAACGTTTTGAAGCTGTTGTCAGCCGTTAGGGCCTGCTTACAATGGGATGTCGATGTCGAAGTAAAAGTGGTGTCCAGATCTCGCGTTTCCCATAGGAAAATGCCAAATCTGATATAGATGACCTACACCTACTTTTTGATTTTAGGTATAGGTCATCTATATCAGATTTGGCATTTTCCGATGGAAAACGCGAGATCTAGACACCACTTTACTTCGACATCGACATTCCATTGTAAGCGGGCCTTAAAGACATAACCACATAAAAAAACTTTCTTAGTTTCAATCTCACGCCGTAAACACCTAGACAAAGACTTCGACTAAAAAATATTCCTGTAGGCAAAATATTTGCAGTCTAAGTGTTAGTCGCCGTCCGCGAACAAGCCATAAATCTCTATATAGTACTTGGGACAGGGAGTCACGCTTTTTTTACTTCGGAGACTAAAATGGGTCGTAGAGGAGGAAATAATTTTTGTCGCTGACACCATCAAAATAAAAATTTTGGCAAATTCAAAATGCGCGCGGGACACTTCTCTTTCGCATCGCACTGTACTCTTTGGAGTCATATCAAACGACTCCAAAGAGTATAAGGAGAGACGAAAGAGAAGTGTCCCCCGCCAATTCAAATTTCGCACATGTCGCTGCGCGCAAAAACCATGGTCCTTTAAAAAAAGTAGACCCTTGTGTTATTATTAGGGTTGTTGATTGGTAATTACCCGGTAATTACCGGAAAATTACTTTTCCGGCCTTATTTCTCCGTAATTACTTGGGTAATTACCCGAAATCACCCGGGTAATTACCCGGAGAAATACTTTTTCCGGAGAATTACCCAACCCTAGTTATTATTCATTTTGCATGCTTTTTTGTATACGAATTTTACAAAAAACGAAAATCAATACCAAAAAAAGTGGGAAAAACTCGAATTGCGCCAAAAATGTTGCAAAAGTACCTGAAAATCTTGGCTATCTCAAGATCATCGGAAACATTGCAAGAAAAAGCTTTTTGAAGCCAAAACATAAGAAAAAAATTTGCACCAGGTGGACATCCAAATTCACCACTTGTCCCCGGATACGGATTGAGAGAACCGAAAAGTTAACTTCTTTATTTTAACCTATCCGCCTGGGTATCCATTAAACGGTGGCATTCACCCATCCAAAATACCTCTATACAGCTAGCCCACCAAGGCATTCAGTACCACTACCTAGGCACTTTCCCCTGAGTATCGATACTTAGACAATGCCTTTGTGTTAACGCCTGAGCAGATTTACATAAATTCAACAACCTGGGTGCCACCTGGATGCCTTATAAGATATAAAATAACTCCAAAACTAAAATTCCTGCAAGTTAAAACACTGTCTTAGCATTATCAAACCGTGTTCAGGATACGATTCTGGATAGGCTACATTGATTTTAATTACTTTTAGATGAACCCAGAATCTTGGATTCTGGAAGTGAATACCATTTAGGAGTGGTACCAGGTGGTTCTATACCCAGGCTGAGACTGACTGGCTCTACTGACCAGTACTGGTCCTATACAAACTAGTTTATGATATTATTAAAGGAAAATAATGTCTGCTACCACCAGGATTCAAACCTGTTACCTTCAAAATTTGGAGGGGATTTCTTGGAGGGTGAATTTGCCGCGGAGGAATTCACCGAAGGAGAAAATATTGCCTCGGGAAATTTACATGGAGCTGATGAAAAGAGGGCTTCTAGATAACAGAATAGAGTTAACTATCTGGCCCCCTTTTTACTGCCCCCTTTTACAGCCATCTTTTACCGGCGCCTTTTTACAGCACCCTTTTTACCCACAACCCCAATCCATTCTAGTTTGTTCTAGAAGTAAATGTAGCGTATTTGTCCAAATTTCTTAGTGATAATCAGTGAGTATTATTTTTCGATGTACCGTATTTCTTCTAATCGCCGCCCCGGGGCGCTTAGTTGGTGTGGTCGGAAATTGTAACCTGTTTATACAATCCGAAAACGTCAATAATTAGGCGAGTAGTAAACTAAATGTGTAAATATATTTTCAAAGAAAATGGCAGACGCAGGGCTTCCGAATGTGTGGTCGTGCAAAAAATATGGATGCTTGGGAAAAAAATTATGGCCAAAACAAATGTGGGAGAAGTAGTTGGATCACCCTGTATTTTTCTAAAATGTCATAAAAATTTGCGGATCCTCCACGCGGTTGACTAAATTGACTAAAACAAAAACCGAGGTTGTGAAGCGAGTATATTTTTTCGAGCATATTTGTGAATTTCGAGCATATGCTTGGCCTGCAGTCCAACCATGATATGAAACGCAGTTTAACTGTACAGTCACATTTAACCTCAGAATAGGTCAAGCATGTGCTCGAAAATGCCCTAAAAGTGAGCATATGCTCGAAATCAATCTGCTCGAGCGCTTTCATAGTCATAGAAGAAACCCTAAAACTAAAAGCACGTGGAGTGAAACAGATATCCACCAAAAGTCATAACAATTTTACAACCTCAAAGTCCAAACCTTGAAAACATTTTGTTCAGTCTTAGTAGGCTCAGCATCATTTCCACTCGAATTGGCATAGTTTTCGTAGCGAAACTCCGAGGAGCATTTTGAGTGGGGTTGTCGAACTCATTTTCCAAACTGAAATTATTCAACAGTTATAGTAGTTGCAGTAGTGATTAGTGGTTTGAATTTATTACATAGGATGCACTTGAGAGTTGGTTTTGACAGGTTTATTGAGAACTTCAGCTATTTGCTGCATGGAGAGGGTAGAAGGTCGTTGGAGAATGGAGGATGTCTCGGAACTTGAATTTTTAGCCTTTTTCACACTCTCATTCCCATATATTAGTGGCTCTCTTTCCTCATTGGAAGAAAGTAGAGGAGATTTCTCGTTCGATTCGCCATGAGCACTTCGTTGACGATTTTCAGAGGCGATAGAAAAGGAAGGTGGTGCACTCATGGGTGGATGGGCTTTGCGTTTCTTGCCTTCTATAATAAGATAGAGTAATAGGACATTATATAAATTTAATCAACTGCATCAGCTAGCAATGAAGTCACAATAAACCATAATTTAAGGGCAATATCTTACAGCTAGCCGAATAGCGACCGGATTCTACTCAGCTAGAGATTATAAATTTTTGACAATCTATATTAGAAAAGTAGATATCGAAAAACAACCGAACAATATTTGAAAATCCATAAGGCATTATATTCATATTGCATGAAAGCAATCCATATATGGCACAGCAGAATAACTAGAACGGATAAATCGATCTGGAAACTAAAAACCTGTATCATTTGTAATTTCTGAGTTCTTCGAATCTTAAAATATTACAGGCTAGAAAGACTTAAGCTGTCTATGTGACTTGTGGTCCTGCGAGGACCCACGAGTATTTACAAGACAAACCTATTAACACACTTAAAACCCTCCAGAACTGACTTCAGAAAAGAACATGACGGACAGACACATCATTTTATTTAAATGGGATAGGCGAAGTAGAGGAATGATATATGTGGATGAGGAACTAAAAGAAATCAACGGTGAAAAATCGCACACATCTCCACGAGATTCGGCTAAAAATAATTCTAGGCCCTTCATACATAAACAGAGACAAATTAAAAGAAATACGAAGAGATACAAGAAGACAAGAGACAACATTGAATGATTTATTAAGGAGTTTCACACAAAGATCATTTAGGCGTAACCAGATTCTCATAGAAGTTAAAATTCAAGTAAAGCAAGTTGCTAGAATTGGGTGTGACTTGGATTGCTGAATTTCTACCTTGACTCAAAGTTGCTGACTCGGAACCAACAGAAGCTTTTCCCAAGGCATTGACTGGTGCTGAAAATCTGCTCGGGTCGATACTGTTTTTCTGGTGGTTATAAAACTGTTTTGCCTAAAATATCATGGTCATTATTTCTCAACCAATGAAAATATAAATGCTTACTTTTAGAAGACATTGCAATTTCAAACTTAGTTCTGGTACTTGTTCGCTGTAGAAGAGAAATTCATGCGGATATGCCCAAGAATATGCCTAAACATCCCCAATACACAGAATTACCAATGAAAAGGGATAACTACAGTAAAATCTGGTTACAATATCACCCGGAGGGGAAGCATGTGGGGTAAAGTTTTACCCAGGGGTAACGCCAAATCGAGGGATCACTCTGACACTTTATTTAAAGCCAACCAAATTGGTCTATTTCTGCGTGACATTTAAAAGGGGGTGACGTTATAACCAGAAGTGACCGTAGATCTAATAGTGATTGGCTGCAGAATTTTACAGGGATTATTGAGAACTCATTTTGACCGCAACTTTTATATCTCCTGAATTTTGAAAATTTGTTTTCACCGATACGAAAAAAAGTTATAGGCAAAATAAAAGTTTTACAGCTCTTAGAACACTCTGCATTAATCAGAAATATCTAAATATTAGGGTTGGCCTACCTCCCTCCCTCTACCTTTACCTTAAAAGTACCCCTGAAAATTTTGAGCGGCTCGTGGCTATAGGCATCGAGCAGCCTTTAGGGCGAGATAAATAGGAAAATGGGCAAATCAAATCCGCTTTTAAATTTTAACACGAAACCTGCTTGGAAATTCATCGAAAAGCAGGCTAGCCCAAAAAGTTAAATTAAAATACTTACTAATGCCCTGAAGACGAACCGATTCTCGTAGCACTAAACACAACATATTGACTGAATTCTATGGTCCTAGCCCGCATGTGAATGCATACCTGAACATCAAACAAGTCTTCTAAGCAGAGAAATAGGCATTGATTGGGAGGCATGTCCTGAACCACTACCAAAGCTAACCGCTGAAAAATTGTATAAAAAAACACATCCGAATAGGAATCCTTCCTTACTGTTATATGGATGCGGACCTCTTTGGATCGTAGCCTGATTATAGACGTATTTTGCGGATATACACCAGCATTCATGAAGAACATTGCTGAACGCCCACACACGTCTTTGAGCCACTCTTTCCAGAACATCATATCTGAAAATTAGTCAGTGTCGCCTTTTTGCATTTAACCGATGGAGTTTTATCCCATTCCAGCTTTAAAAGTCAACAAATAAGAGCAATGACCCCTGAGCCACGGATACATTATGAAAACCATAATATAGATGCCCAAAATTTTTTACAAATTTTGACTGCCAGCTATACTATTTTTGTGGACATTCCGAACAGGCGAACCAGATTTATCAAGAAGTTTGGGACGCTCCACAAGAATATGCAAAAACATCGTAGAAATCCTTTTGGGTCACAGTCAGTATCCCTTCTCTGTTTAGACACGTTTTTCCTTTCTTTCAAGTTTTTTTTTCCAAACACTTTCACAAGCAATACCGAAAATAAATATATGGATAGCAAACAAGCTATTACCTATTTACTCTGATAGAACGACCGATCGGTCTACTCTTCACCCCCTCAAGACGAGAAAATAAAAGGTCAATCTCGAGATTTTTGGGTGAACACCCAAAACCTAAAAAGCAGAACCAGTTGTGCTCGCGGGAGTTAGGAAAATGCAACAAAAAGCTTGGCAAGGCATTTATTTTGATCCAGGCTTTCAAAGTTATGTGGGTCGTTCTATCAGAGGGGCTCGTTCTAGCTAAATACGGTATCCACTAATTATTTTAAGCATTAGATGTCTAGTGTCCAGACAAAATGATTGTAACAGGAAATTGAAATTCGCCTCGTGATTTTTGATGTCCGGGAGCATGAGGAAGACCTAACGGAAAAACACCAATAACTAATCAAACAAACTAACGCTCAACATCACAGAACGAGAACACGAGTGTTTGCCCTTGCACCTAAACTCCACATGAGTTAAAAAACTGCAATGAAAAAATAGAAAAAGGACACACCAGCACTGCCAACGTCTTATTTGTCTTCTTAAACTTGAACCCTGTGAATATAGACTAACCATAAACTGTGTACCAGAAAGAATTTTCCAAGAGAACCAACCATATTCGTAGCCAATGTAGTTCTGTAGATAAAACAAATCTATATGGTCCCCTTTCTCGCGAGCCCTGTCGTTCTTGAATATCCCGATTAGCGGTGCTTCCGTCGCTGTTCTCCTTTGGCACACTGCAAAGACTTCTTACAATATTAGCAATTAGCACAGAGGCAAAACCAACCACAATATCTCGAACGCCACTAAATTTTTAAGCATTACACAAAATTTAAGTAAGAATCCACCGAAAAACCACAAACCTTGTTATTGCTGAGAATTCTGATAGTCGATTCGATTCGTAGTCCATTGTCGTAAAGCAATACTTCTTCTCTTGGTCGTAGCCACTTGCAGATTAGGTTCATATGCTTGGGCTAAAAATTTATTTCAATGGAGCAGAAGAAAATTGTAGAAAAAATTAATTTTATTGAAAAGTGCAATATTTCCACAGTTTTCTGTCTAGGCGCAGTCAAAATTTTTTATTAGAACAAATATTTTATTTCAATATAAACAGGTTACAAAAAAATAACAGTAGAACAATTAAGATTCAAGCAAAAATACACATGGCAAATTCACTGAGCATTCAGAGGAAATAACCTCCTGAATCAAAATTTACTTGAGCAATACACAACTGCAAATATTCGCTACCAAGAACTAACAGCAAACAACCAACTTTAGATCAGACATTTGGAAAACAACTGTGAATTGGGATTTTCACTACAATGTAAATAATTTATTGAAAAGTCAGTTTTTTTGGAAAATCGAAAGGGTTTTTCAAGAAGTTAGCCTGATTTCAGATGGACACAACTTCCTTCCTGACGCAAGTTCGAAAAGCACGATTGTCGATGATTCCTCTAGGATTTTTCATTTGGAATTCTGCAAAAAAACTGAATGCAACAATCTGGTTCAAGGATAAAATATCCAAAAAGTACCACTTCCACAATGTTTTTGACGGCTAATACCCAATTTTTCACTCGACATTTGACCACTGGAAGGTAGTCGAGAAATTTTGAGCATGTAAAGAAAACACATAGTTATGACTTCATTTGGACCGTCCAATTTAGACAGTGAACACAGAGTTAAAGGGGCATTCCCGTGCGTTGAGGCGCGAACCAGCCGTTTTTTTCGAATTTTTTCAAATTGTCCCATTTTTTACTCGTTCTGCGTCAAATCTGATATAGATGACCTAATACTGCTTTTAAAAACTAGACAGAACTGACAGAACAGAGAACTTAACTGTATTTATCAGCTGCGGTTGAAATCACCGGTTAAAACGTTCAAACGTCCCATCAAATTAATTATTTACCCCGTCAAATTTTGCTATTCTCTAGTCAAGTATTTTGTCTTGCGAGTTCTGTCTATTATTTATTTTTAGCATGCAAATCAGGAGGTTTAGACTTTTTGTGTAAAAACTGTATTTGACGTGATTCTTTGAGGACGCCACCGACTCGCCAACGCCATAACGAATTTTTCGCCAACGAAAAACTCGAAATAAAAAATTCGATTTAACGGCCCCTTGGGATCGGCCATAGGGGACCGTTAAATTGAATTTTTCGTTGGCGAGTTTTGTCGTTAACGAGATTTGATGTTGGCGAGCTCTGACGTTGGCGAGTCTTTTGGTGAGTTGGTTGCATCCCGATTTTGAACCTTTTGACAGGTGAAATCACTTTAGCCATTTGTGTCTACTTTTTTCAGGCTACCGTCTATTGACACAATAGTTAGAAACATTATTTTTACAAGGCTAAAAAATTATATTAGCAATACATTCTTACGAAAATATGCTCAAATTCACCGGATCTTTGATATTCTTTGGCTCTACAAATTTTTGTAGATCAGAAAGCCGGCAAGCGCAGCCACTGCAGCTCCAAAGGTCAGTTTGGACAGGAGATTGGAATCTTGCAGGAAATATACACGTTTCAAATGTCTAAAACGAGCATAAAATACACATTTCAAACTTTAAATTTGAAATATCCTTACGGGTATGTAGCCATGGTGGCCAGCTGTGAAAAGACCAGTGCATTCGGGTTGCCAATGTCAGAATTGTAGAAACGAACGGGGGCGGGCAATTGGTGCATCAAGCAAAAGTCTCTCGGCTGGTGCTCGTAGTTCTGCTCCAATTCGTAGTTCTCGATCTTGGTGGCGACCACCAGACAAGGCACTTTGGTTCGGTAGAAGTACCTCTGAATATTTATGGGTTTTATTTATAATTTTAATTAGTTGACTGGGAATGGGTAATTATTCACCAAGTAGTAGGTGGCACAGTAGGCAAAGGAGTTGGGATTAGTGGCATCATAGAGCAAACAAACCACATCAGCTGTTTTTTCATAGCTTGTTAGCAGATCGTCCTGACCATACACATCTACTTCGTGCAGCTAAAATTTTCCTTCTTAGGAGTTTCGCGGAGTCGAAAGAATTATTATTTGAGATGAGGATTAGAGATCGACTAGAACTTGGGAACGAGACTTTTGCCTCAGCGACACAGTCGGCAAAGTAAGGCTTTTCAGTCCATCACGTACTTTTGTTCTTCGGTTTTGCAGAGATCAGCTACAAGCGACCTCGAAGCTACGTAATATGGATTTCATTTTTTCCTCCATTTCAAAAGCCATCATAAGGTGGACTCTAGGAGCTTCTATCAGTGGATTCTAGGCGCGCCTTTTTTTACCAAAATTATGAGCTTATTCGTTCAAACCGGCTGTACCCGAAATTTAAGCGGCGATTTGCTAAGTGGTCGATTTGCTAAGCGGTCGTTTTGCTAAGAAAAAAAATTTAAGCGCGAATTTGCTAAGAATTCACAATTTAAGCGCCAATTTGCTAAATGGTCGTTTTGCTAAGAATTTTTTTGCTAAGTAGTTGTTTTGATAAACATCTTGTTTGTTAAGCTACATCTTCTTCAGTTCGGCTTAATTTCGGGGTACAGACCTTAAAACCAAACGGTTCAATCCAAAATCATGTTCTAAAAACGGTTTTAATTGAATCGGGGTCTCCTACTCTGGACTGATTGCACCCAGAGGGATTCGAACCAGTAACTTTGGTGATGAGTATATGGACCTCTTCGCCAAGTAAACACTCAAAATTACGATAAAAAAGGTATGCACCCAGGTGGATGCGAACCAGCATCCTCGGCGGTGGCTATCTAAGTGGTCGTCCACTTGGATCAAAAATTTTTTTTTACGTTTTCGGTTTCCAAAACAATTTTTCTGCACTAATTCGAGCATGCTGAAAATGGTTTGACAGTGGTAAAATCACGATTTAACGATAAATTTAGAGTTATTGCTAACGATTGATTTTGATAAATCAATCGTTAGCGATAACTCAAAAATTTCTCGATAAAACGTGATTTTACCACTGTCAAACCATTTTCAGCATGCTCGAATTAGTGCAGAAAAAATGATTTGGAAACCGAAAACGTAAAAAAAATTTTGATCCAAGTGGACGACCACTTGGATAGCCACCGCCGAGGATGCTGGTTCGAATCCACCTGGGTGCACAGTTTATTTTTTACCGTAATTTCAGATATAAAAAAACTAACCTTTGACCTTTCAGGTCATTTGGGTGAATATACCCCTACTCTTGAGTTGCCTGGATAACAACCTGTCCAGGTGGTACTCAACCCTAGATTTGGGATCGGGTAGGTGAAATAGCACTTTTGGTCTCACCAAGTCCAATTATTCACAATTTTTTTTGGTTGGAAAAATAGTTTTTTTTATTCAAATGAACTTTTTGATTTTTAAGACATCCAGGTGGGCATCCACCTGGTCAGGTGATACCTACACCAGGTATTGAAGTTGGAGTGTGTAAAATCGCAACTTTGGGCTAGACAAACCCGATTCCCCACACAATTTTAAGTTATAAAAAATGGTTTATTTTTTATTTTTAAGAAATTTTAATCTTTCAGGTTTGGGTTTGGTTTGGGTATTTAGGGTGGTTTTAGGGTACTTGAGGTGGTTTAGAATGGTTTGTGGTAGTTTGGACACAATCTGAAAATATCAATTTACCTAGATCCCATATTCAAATCAGTAAAAAACAAAAAAAATTGGCCGAAAAATGACCGTCGGAAAAATCTCTAATCCCCTACCAGAACATTGAGAAAAAGGAAAAGTACAAAAAGGCAGAAAAGTTCTTAACAAATCGGGATTTAATAAAAGAATGCCTTAGCAAATATATTCTTAGCAAATGGGCGCCTTAACAAAAAAATTCTTAGCAATTTGTCGCTTAGCAAAAAAATTCTTGGCAAAACGACCGCTTAGCAAATCGACCACTTAGCAAAATGCCGCTTAAATTTCGGGGTACAGCCTTCAAACCTCCGAAATTTGTCT
Source organism: Ditylenchus dipsaci (assembly GCA_004194705.1). NCBI lineage: Eukaryota > Metazoa > Nematoda > Chromadorea > Rhabditida > Anguinidae > Ditylenchus > Ditylenchus dipsaci. The sequence continues at coordinate 59,162 of SADC01000411.1, forward strand.
CGATGGGATATACTCATAATCTTGGCAAAAAAACCACCCGTAGCTCTCAGAAGGCGACACTATCTTTACTCGGGCTCGGAGTTGGGGACTTGGCCAGCACCAGTCTTCAGCAAAATACTAACCAGTAGATGCTTGCAGTCGTCCTTAACCTTGACTGTGTTGACCACATAAGGGGTCAGGTGTCTTCTATTCATTTGAGCTATATCCTGGAACAAGAATTACTGCCATATCAACCCTTTCTTACAACCAGAGGCAACAAACCCTACCTGAATAGTCTGGCCGATGAGCGAACGGCAGAACACTGACTTGCCAGCTCCTTTCGGACCAATCACTAAAATCAACACAAGTTCATAACTATCCACGTAAGAATACAGTAAGCTCTCGATATAACGGGATCCCTAGTGGCCGGACCAAGGTGTCGCTATACCAAGAATTGACTGTACCCAAATATACCAACCATGGCACTGGAACACCTTCCTGGAAGTGGACTTCTCCTGCACATCCAAACGCCTTTCCCTGGTGACTGTGACCGCCTCCAACTGACTCTTGTACTCTATATTGAAGCCGAGATATGCTAGCTGCTCCAGTGACTGGGTTATGTTCAGTGCAAAATTAAGGCTGAATTTTTTTTTATTTAAGCAAATGTTAATTGAATTTAGTATTATTCAAAAAAGATTACGTCCACAGGTTAATGTAGCCTGAAATGAAAGTTGGATTTGGGTATAAAAGCGGAAGGAATAGTGAGGTTGACAATACCATTGAAAGTTATCCAACCCTTGGAATTTGTCTCCACTGAGTTGAGATTCTCTTTGGTCCTCAAATTGAATTGTTTTAGGCAATGAAGAGTGGAGTGTGTTTTGAGAAATTTTGTAAACTTTACACGACCGAAACTTTTTTTGGTCAAATTTTGAAAATTCGCTTTAATAGGCTGACTCAGTTTCTCAACGACAATTAGTTTGTGCGATTACGAGAACGTGCCCGGTTTTGGCGAAAAAAGTGTCAAAAAGTGCCAAGTTTTTTGTTTTGGTCAAAGAGGCATAAATCTGCTACCTTTTTCTAAATTTTAGGACGGTCGGGTAGCCTTGCATTTCTAATTTCTAGCGAGGTATCATTTATTCTAACATATTTTAAAATATAGCATAAAAAAGTAAAGTGATGAAGCAAGTTAGAAAAAATAATTTAGAAAAGATGTTGGATCAAATAATACCTCGCTAGAAACTAGAAATGCAAGGCTACCTGACAGTGTTAAAATTTAGAAAAAAAGGTAGCAGATTTATGTCTCTTCGGCCAACAAGGAAAAACCAGGGACTTTTTCACAATACATGGGCACTTTTTCGCCAAAACTGGCCATTTTTTCGTAATGTCCTTCAGTTGGTATGAAATCTCAAGAAATTATTATTTTTTCTTGGTTCCTATGATGGTTTTAGTCATAGCGAGAGAACCATGTTCACAGGGCAAAGGCTAAATCCAAAATTTATTGCTGTTTTTTACACTAATTAACAAACAAAATGGCTTTTGAAATTTGAATAGATCTGCTGTTAAAAATACCCGAAACTCGACATAGAATGTTCGCTTTTTATTCTGTTTCAGAAAATTATATAAGGATACCATGGAAAAGTGGGGCAAACACTGAACAAGTTCTGCAACTCAGTTGTTGAAAGACACTCATCCTGGTCCTAAAAAGTCCTTTCTAAAACTTATTTTAAAAAGTTTGAATGTGATTCTGTTAAACATCAAATATGTGCACCTGGGCTTACGACAGTTGCAGAAAACAAAAATTTTAAAAAATAAACCAGTAGCGGAAATGAGAACATCAAAACAGCCGGAAAATACTAAAAAGTTGAAAATTTTGGGCAGGAGTGAGATGCGGCTAATAAAAAACCTAATCACAACACTAATAACACCGAAAAGTGGGGACTGTGATTTGCGGCAATTTGAATTGCCGCAATATAGTTTGGCGCAATCTGATTTTGCCGCGATTCGACTTGTCGCAATGTGATTTGTCGCATCTTAGTCTTGCCCGAAAATTTTCAATCTAAACGCAAAACAAAAGCGCCAAAGCGGATTTGCGTTAAAAAAAGTATTGCCCAAAAAAAATGATGCGTTGACGTTATGTATTTTTTTACCGAATCTCTTTTTTATAAAACCTCATAAAAAGCATCTAAATAGTCATAGTCCCAGATCACCCTGGAAAAAGTGCGTAAGGCATTTATTATTCCGTCCTCACATACGCTGGCCTACCCCTAATCCTAAGTAGTTAGAGCAGAGGGTGGCTCCAAAATGGGATTTCAAGGTTTTACCACCATCAGGTAGCCCTGCAATTCTACTTTCTGTACACCTTCTGACGTATTTTTTATTGCACTATCATAAAAAACGTAAAGCAATAAGGTCAAAGTATGAGAGAAATGAAAACAATAGTTTGGTTCATACTTCAAACTTGTTGTTTTACATTTTTGTACAATAATGCAATACTTTCTATTTTATCAGAAAGTAGAATCGTAAGGCTACCTGCTGGTGTTAAAAGCTTCAAGAAATCGAATCTTTTGAGAGAAACAGGCTAAATAAAAAGCGCGTCAACCTGTACCCGTGTCTAATGTGGTCGGCAGAATAGAGTGCTAGCTCCTCGAATATAGCCCTTCATATGGTGTTTCTTTCACCGGATACTATCCCAGGAGGGATATTTCAGTACAGTGGAAGACTGCGCCATAAATGTAGATTTGGAGCAAAACAGTATTGTCAAAAACGGGTTGGCCAGACTTGCGGACAACATTTTGCGGACGCAACGCTTGCGGACCAAATTTCGCGATGCAACATTTACGGACGAACATTTGCGGACCGATTTTTGCGGATAAACCGAAGTTTGGCAGAAAAGGAGCAGAAAAAAAGGTATATCAAGCCAGAGTGAAGAATGGCACCATTAAAAAATAAGTTAGTCGAACCTGTGACTTAGGCGATGCTTATATGAAGTTCGCAAATTCTCGTCCGCCAATGTTCGTCCGCAAATCTGGTGTCCGCAAGATTTGATCCGCAAAAGTTGAGGCGCAAAACCTCATCCGCAAAGCTTTGTCCGCAATAATCACGTCCGGAAACACGCATCCGCAAAATATTGTCCGCAAGTCCGGCCAACCCTTAAAAACAACCCAGAAGACATGAAATTCCCCAAAACAATTTTAAAAAATGTTTTAAAATGTTTTTGCAAGAAAATTTCGAAAAACATTTTAAATTTTTTTATGTGATCACTTTTTATGTGATCATTTTTTTATGTAATGAAGATTTATCATCAAATTGGTACGTTGAATACTTTTTTCTATGAAAACCAAAAACAGAATGTAGAAAAACGTCGAAAAACCGAAACCTTAAAACAGAAAATGGCTGCAGCTGTGCACGCTTCCAGAGGCTCTTGGTTGAGATGTGTACCACACATCCCTGTGACATAAAACACTCCCAAATCATTCTAACAAATATTTCAAAAAGAGAAGCCGATAGCACAATTCAGAGCTCAAAATGAAAAAAAAAGAAAAATTTATAGGAAAAAGGACAATTTTTACGAAAATTCATCAACATACACATTTATAAAAAGGTCAATGGAAAGGTAAAAACTAATTGGAAGTCAATTTGCTTGAACAAAAAAGTACAAGAATAAAAAAGAAGACTCGACATGAAGTGAGACTAATCAATGACGCCCCCTAATTCAATTCCACCAGAAAAAAACAAAGAGATAGCCTGATCAAAGGAAGTGGATCACACACACACCCAGCCATCCCCAATTAATTGACTGTAAATGGGGTGTGAGAAAACAGATGCTACAGGCACTTGCAGACCAATAAAGAATAGAGGGAAGGTGGTGGTGGTAGTGTGAATAAATTGTAGTTTTGGTGCAGTAAACAACCCACCTCGTCGTACTTCCGGAACATTTTAGTAATGAAGTGAAGTCCAGCTGGAGATATCTCGGTGGAGCATCCCTTCTTCACTTTTAGGCTAAAATGTATTCGGATCATATTTTTTTCTAGGTTCTCGATAAATTGGCATCCCTAGGCAACGTCGTATGCATTTGCAACGCCTCTAATGTAGAATTTTAGAAAACATTTTTGGATGGCTGTCCATGATATGCCGATTTATCAGGACATCAGTTTGTTTTAATTATTTGTCGGCGAAAAAAATTGAGCATACCGCTTTTTGAAAATTATATGTGCTTCACGGCCCCTCAAAAACTGCATTCTAGTGCATTTAAAAATAAACAAAACGCCAAGATTTTTGAAAGTCTTTTTCAAAATTTATTGGTTTCTTTCTTTTTTTTGCTTTTGCCGTGTAATTTTTTTTAGCAAAATATGAATTTTTCGAAACATAATTACACCATTTCAACCTTCTATGACACATAGCACACCATACACGAAGATGGTAAAGCGTCAAATTTCGCTATAAAATAACTAAAGTGCAAAAAATATCAAAAAAGCGAGACTTCAAAACAAAAGCAAAAATTTATCACCAATTCAAGCCAATAACAAATTCACATCAAAACATTTTACTTCAGCATCATACACCGATTCCACAAATTATAGTTTTCGTGTGAGCCTGCAGACCCACACAATTGGGAATTGTGTAACGTACAGCGCTGGCACCACATAATTAAAACAATCAGAAGACTTTATTCTCAAATCGTTAATACGAATCTAAAACTCAAATAGACCAAATTTTTTAAGCCAATTCATCACACACCCTATATCAACACCGCTCTATTCGAAAAAGAAAGTTCAAGCAGAGATTTTTATGTCAGAAAAAAACAAATGTGGGAACAACATAAGACGGTAACGGACGATTTTTAATAGGAGACGATGGCTGGTCAGCAATTTCCGGCTCAAGTTAACGAATCACTATACTTGGACATAGTTTTGGTTCCATCCAGGATAGCGTGCTTGGCCAGCTCTCCAGGCATGACGAGATGAACGGAGGTCTGGATTTCGCGAGAAGAAAGCGTACGAGTCTCGCCATACTTGACCAGGTGGGCGGATTCATCCAGCAAGCGGTCGAACAGATCGTTAACCTGAGAAAGAGATTAAGCTACTACACTACACTTGCAAAAATACCCACCAGATCTAAGCAGTCGGTTCCGACTTTAGTTAATTGACCAAGCGCCTACTTCTTGCCTGTTGATCCCTTGTCGAGTGATTGTCATCAAATCTCCTAGATAAAGGAAGTGGATTACAACAAAAATTTACCTTTCGTAGTCATCACATCACACAGCAGAGCCAAATGCATGCTCAACTTCTTGTCCGTCATTCGCTTGCGATCCAACTCAAGTCTCAGCAGCCAAGGACTAGCATTCGTAGGATTGAAGTAGGGCATTTCGTGGTAAATGCTGAGCCAGTCACGGTCTTCTTCGATGCATCTAAACTGAGAGGGTAAACTGGAGTTCCTTCTCTTCGGTAGAAATAAAATCAGCCTTAATTGATCAGTAAATGAGACTACCCGAATATCGGCTGCTTTCTTCTTTTCTGGATCTTAACCTGTTCCATCTTACTGCGACTGCATTCCGCCTCTTGGCTGAAAGTTCTTCTCTTAATTTAGCCTCCAGCTGTTGCTTATCAGCTTGCTTCACTAAAACGAAAGCTCTTTCAAAATATCAGGTACAGCCATATGAAACAGCTTACGATGACGAAGTTCCCACACTTCTCTTGCTTTTGCACTTGCTGCTTTTCTCTTCTGTACTTCAATTTGCTTCATGTTTGACTTTTTAGACCATCGCTTGCATGCCAGAGCTTGAAATTTCCCGAATATCGGCTGCTCTTCAGCATCTTTTTGCATTTTTCGGGTATTGACCATTGCTAGACCTGAAACATAAATCTTTGTCTCGCATAAAAAACTCAAAAATTCGCATTTTTTCTAGCGCTTCATGCATTAAAAGATAGCGCAACAAATAAAGTCCCACGACAAACTATAAAAAATCCTTAAAGGCCATTTTTCAGAAATCTCAGACCAAAAGAGTGAAACAACTGGCATTTTTCCGAGTAAAAATAGGGTTTTCGCGTTTTCCATTTAACTTTTGCATAAAACACCTAAAATTTGCATTTTTTGTATACGTCTTTGGTACCAAAATGCAGCAAATTTACTCCTCTATCGAGCCTCCAGTTGCGTTTCAGGAAAACTCGACATAAAATAGTGCTAGAATCTCAATCGAGTCAACTAGATGAAAAAATTTCTTTGAAATTTTCACAGAAATCAATTATAGCTTCGAAATTTGCATGTTTTATGGGCAAGTGATGGCTTGTTCGAAAGCGCTGAATGTGGTGAGTTTTTGACAATAAACTTACATGAGGTACAGCGAAAAAAGTAAAACCAGAAGTGCTGGATAAAATAAACTAAAAAACAGCGGTTTTTCAAAATTTTTGATTTGGCGCCAAATTTCGCTAATGCACTAGAATGCAGTTTTTGAGGGCCGTGGCTTATATCGAGAGCCGCATTTCTCAACGGTAAATTTTTTTACCATGTACAGAAATTATCGGCAAAAATCGAAACTCGGCAAATTTTGAACCAGACTGATGGGGCCCAGGGAAATACTTTCAAAAGTGGGGTAAAAAGGTGGAACTTGAGGAGGTGTCACTTTATCGCAAGTCGGCTCTAGAAGTACCGTATTTCCTCTAAAAAGGCGGCCGGCCGCCTTATTTTTCAAACCCCCAAAAACCTGAAATTGTCAATCAAAAATGGCCTTAACTCTGAAATTTTAGTCAAAAAATGAGGGGGGCCGCCTTATTAGAGCGGGCCGCCTTATTAGAGGAAATACGGTAGTTTACTTCTAAAAAGGGGTTTAAAACCTTCCAAACTTACGGAGGAAGAAGATATTCCTGGCTCAGTTGCAAGTTTAGGTCATATCCAAATCGTTTGAGCACTGAAATTTTTTTAAATTTTATGGCTTATCACTACACCGAAATTCAGAGGTCAAAATGTTTGCAGAGACACAAAGTATATAAAGCTATTAAAAAATAAACCTGTCCAAGCAGTTTCATGTCTGCCTCTCTGTATAAACATTTGGTGGAGAAAGAGGAAACCAGCCAATGTCATGGAGTCATCAATCACTCCTTGGGTGTTGTGCTCTAGGATCACCTGAACCAGGGATATATGGTTAGCAAGATGACTGAATCCACCACAACTGTATATATTCACCTGCTTGACCTCTTCCACAGCCGCTTTGGTGAGGGGGATGCCAAAACAGCGCATTTGGAATTGCTTGAGCTCGGCATCACTTAAAAGTCCATCATTGTCTACGTCCGAGATCTGAATTTAAAAAAGTTCAGGGCTGATTTGTGGCAAAAATCGGTAGTACTCACTTTGAAACACCTGACCAGAGCCTAAATGTTATGAATTTTAGCCATGTCAAAAAAAATTTAATTTGAAAAAATCGTGTATTAGGAACCCCTCCCACGGATGTTCAAAATGACCAAAATTGTTCGGTTTGTGTTTTTGGCTGTGTTTGCATCAAGCAGTGGTAAAGCTTGTTGTCAAAGGATTTCACATAGCGATTTTCCATTTTTTCGCATTTTTATTATTAGCCCATTCGACGTGAAATCGAAAAGTAGACAGAGGTTATAAAGGTCAGATTTTCAACCTTTCCTACAAAAATCTGAACACATGCTCGACAAAAGTCTAGACTTTTATTGTATTTCCTCTAATAGGAGCGCCCGCTCTAATAAGCGCACCCCCTTAACTTTGAGGGTCTGGATCTCGGTGCAGAGTCAATATTTTGCAAAGCTATTTATTGCGTTTTCTTAACGGACATAACGGAATTTTGCAGCAATTCTCGTAATATTGCAGCAAATTCTCGTAATATCGCAGCAAATTCTCGTGATTTTGCAGCAATGTTCAATAAAAATGACTTGGATTGCTCAGAAACCCACCCTGGAGTGGCCGAAAGGCCCTAAAAGTTGGTTATTTTGGGGTTTACTGATGGGGGAGGGGGTGAACTTTTTGCGAAAATTCGATTGGGCGGATCAGAATTCCGGTCCGATTGGCTCAATCGCTCAGAATTCCACGTTTATGACCGTTTTGAGAGGTTCAGGGCGAATTCTGAGCGATTAAGCCGATCGGACCGGAATTCTGATCCGCCCAATCGAATTTTCGCAAAAAGTTTTTTCCAATTTTCGGGAGATTGGTGGAGAACGGTGCGCCTATTAGAGGAAATACGGTAGTCAAATGCAAGGCGAAAATTAAGAAAATAATTTCCTCGTATAAAAAATGCAAAAATTTGTATTTTTATGACGCTTTATGTAGCAAACATATGCTCAGGATATAACTCTCAAAAAATCAGATGAAATTTTGAAAAAGTCCAATTTTAGGAAACTAGAAACCATTTCAAGCCAAAACACGTTTTTCTAGTCAAATTCGAGTAGTTTTTAATTTCCCGCAATTTTTTATTCAAAAAGCTAAAGTGAACGGCTTGAAAAGCCGTGCCTCCACTAATAAGTACCGGGCGATTAATTTCTAACTTCTGAAAAATCGGAAAATTTTGAGGTCAATTTTGAGATTTTCGGGAGTGTAACCAAAATCTAGAAAGTGAATTTAGGTGAAATTATGGTACTAAGCAAACTCAAAAAAGAGAATTACGGGAAAAATTCTGGGCGATTATTAGAGAGTGGGCGATTAATTGAGCATATACGGTAATAGAAAAATATTTCCAAATAAAAGAACCGTGGTAACTTAATGGTAGGCAGCAAACTCGGTGTAAGACAGTGTCGACTTCGATTCCGCTACCTAAAGCCATCAACTTAATTTTTCTTCTGGGTTTTTTCGACATTTAGATATAAAAGCAACCATTTCTGACCGAAAGCAGAATATAGACCCAATTTTTTTCAGGATTCATAATCATAAAGGAATATCTTTTTTAGTTCTCGAATAAAAAATTGAGCTGGTCGCGGCTAACATTTTATGTTCTTGCGTTGAGCAATGTTTCGAACAGTTGCAGATTTTCAGTTCGATTCAGCCTAAAAAGGCGCGGCTAAATTTCAGATTATGACTATGGAATAATTTATTGAAGAAAATATGACTGCGAAGACATGGAAAAAAAGTTCTGGAGCGGTCTTGTTTTTAGAATACTTTCCTGATTGTCTAGGGTTTTGAGAAAAAGTCATTTTATCTGAGTTTTTTGTATAATCTCGGAGCAAATAAATTTCCCAAAACTAGTTCAAAAAGGGCATAAACCACTTCTTTAGAAAATTTAATAAGCCTTTATGGTGGGCTACCTCCAACCGAAAAATATATATTTGTTATACCTTTTTGCATTTGGGTGACAACTCCCGCTCCTCCACTCTGAATAGTGGTCGAAATGGATAGACCACCTGCAAATGGACCTATTAGTAAAATTACACTGCAAACAAAAAATTACAGCTTTTTGGCATAGTAAAAAATTTCTGATACATTCTTCATGATTTTGGCTGAACATTCCACCACTGTTTCGATTTCCAGGAAGTCTACAAAGTAATATGAGTAAAAGATCAGGATCAACTTTAAATTTATTAGTACCATTCATTATGGCACCATTTTGTCAATGTGAGCTGTCTCGTTCTCATTGTCCGACTGGTTGGCTACTAGCAGTACAGGGCGTCCATGTTCTGACCCTCCGAGGGTGCTTTGGATCAGAGGCAACCAGTAGGTGGTTATCTGCAACACAAGTTTTTAAACTTGCAAAAAAGGGAGAAACATCCGAAGCATAATCCACCTTTTTTTTTAATTTTTTGACCTTTTCTAGATAAAAGTACCCGATGCGTAACTGTTTTCCCTATCGCTTAGGGTGCACTACGTTTCACCGTCCCTATTTTCACCGTTCACTAAATTCACCGTCAGCACTTTAGGACCGCTTTTTAGATCTAAATTTTTCTAAAATTTTAACAGTCGTGGTACCAAATTGTAGCCCTGAATGTCAGCTACATTTTGGTACTAAAAATTCTTAAAAAAAAAAAAAATTTAGAACTAAACTTTAGAAGGCGTTCAATCTCACACTTTTTCATCACGGTAGAACGCAGGGTGAGCGTCTTTTATAGTTTAGAACTAAAATTTTTCGTTTTTTAGAAATTGAAATACCAAAATGTAGCTGACATTCAGGGCTACAATTTGGTGCCAAAACTTTTAAAAATTTCGAAAAATTCAGACCTAAAAAGCGGTCCTAAAATGCTGACGGTGAAAATAGTGTCGGTGAAAATAGGTGACAGTGAAAATAGTGTCGGTGAAAATAGTGAACGGTGAAAATAGGGACGGTGAAACGTAGTGCACCCATCGCTTATAGCAATGATTCCCCCTAAAGAACCATGCTCACGCGTTCTAAATGGTGCTTCGCCCATTCAAAAAATTTTCCTAAACGTTGGATATACGTAAGAATTTTTCGACTGTGTTTCTAACGAAACCAAACCCTAACTTAAATTCTACTCTGGCCTTGTTTTATTAGAAACCAAGTTGAAAAATCCGAAGAGAAGATCAATGATAAGGAACATTTTCTGAATTCACGGTGGACTATTTAGAACGCGTGACCATGGTCTTTTAAGAATCTGAATCTCAAGGCAGATTTCAAAAATATGCGTGATTACCGAGATATGATTTCAAATTGAAGTGCCAAGATTTAACATGACAACCATGCAGCTTGTAATCATATCTCGACAACCACTTTTTTTAAAATTCTGCTTTGCGATTGAGATATTAAGGAAATGTTGCCTAGGATGTAGCATCAGATAAAAACTTACACATAAATAGGATTTAGAAAAAATCAAAATTTTCAAAAATAAATTGCTCTAACCGGGCCGCCCAGGGTGGCCAACTCAAATATTGAAAAAGGTGGCAAGATTCCACCTAAAGGTGGCAATTCGGTGACCCAGGACTGTCTTTACAAATCGCACAAATTTTTGGACAACTTAAGTAAAAATAGTAAGTTTTTGGTAAGCCACTGCGGCAATGATAGAATATAAATTTTGCATCAATGAGGTAAAAGTGGCACAGAAAAAATTGCAAAAATACTAGTACTACCCTCTGGATGCTGGACTCTTCTTTGACGGAATAGCTGAAGAAAAAATTATTTCCGGCCAGTTATTTGTAAACAATAGCTTACACAATACACATCACATTGCACCTTCTAATCAGACCAACCAGGCTTCTTCGTCCTGTTCTCGGGCTAATTTTAAAAGTTACAAAATTTTTAAAATTGGTTAACAAAGCTCATACGAGAATAATCAATGATTTCGGTGATCACACCATCGGGGGTCACATCTGGAGGAATGAGGATGGTCTCTATGCGGGCAGGCACATCTTTGCAGTATTTGTCTTCTAGCAGGGCCATTATTATGCTGGTCTTACCCACGCTTTCTAAAAGTCGACAATATTTCATATTGAAAGTTGGAATGATAAAGAAAAATAATGGAAAAACACTCTGGTCTTAAAGGTCTCAACCCCAATAAGGAGAGAGCTGTTGATTTTTTTTGGGTCATACTGATTTGGTTTGTGAAAAGGCTAGATTATGCCACGAAAAAGTTGAAATATGCCACTAAGAACCGATGCGACATTAAATTGACATTTTCTCAAAAATTTATGTTCATTTTCATAAATTTTTTCATAGTATCGTGTAGCTCAAGATCTCAGCTTCCTAATGAGCTATCACACTTCATTAAATCATTTAAAAAATGTAGAAATTTAGGGATTTCAATGAATCGACTTTTACGTTCTCGTTACTTTATTCAAACCCCCAAATATCTCCATTGGTGAAATTATTCGACGAAGTTTGATGGCTTGTTGGAAAGCTGAGATCCTGGGCTACATGTTTCTGAAAGTAAGTTTAAAAAATTTGAATAAAAGCTTTAGCGTATTTAGAGGGGCATGCTCGCCGCCGATGGGAATATTTCGAAAGGCGGATACCAGGTCAATTCAAACGAGAATTATTTCAAAATAAATTTTAATTAAAGGACCATTGCCGTCTACGGCCACGGAAATTTGGACTTTTTGAATTGGCGGGGACAGCTAAATTACTGCGAAAATATTTTTTGAATTATTTATTTATTTTCATTTTAAATTATAATTTATGTGTATTGGTCGAAGCGAGTCTTCCGGAACCATAATTAAGTTGTAGTGCAGTGGCTGTGCTTGACATTGTCCGATCTGGCAATGTCAAGCAACGATGGGCTCGACTAGTAGATCGTTCAGAATTTTGGAAAAATTTAATTTGCAAACTAAAATAGTTCAAAAAATATTTTCGCAGTAATTTAGCTGTCCCCCGCCAATTCAAAAAGTCCAAATTTCCGTGGCTGTAGACGGCAATGGTCCTTTAAGTACATTGCGGTCAATAAGTAATCAAAAACTCCTCTTTTTTCAATAGCATCGGTGGCCTAGTGGGATAGCGGCGGCGAACTGCGTAAGTTGGTTGTCGGTTCGTTTCCCACTGGAGTAATAATTTTTCCTCGACTTTTCCAAAATTTCGTTAAGTTAGTTCTCGTTTGAATTTCGCTGGTACCCGCCTTTCAAAAAATTCCCATCGGCGACGAGCATGCCCCTTTAAGTTGAGTTTTGCGTGGCATATTTCAGCCTTTTCGCAAACAAATCAGTTTAAGACGATTTTTGGCCCTTTATTCGGGAATAGCCGTTATTTTTATTCTTGACTGAAAAATTTCGTTGTTGGTATCATCTTGTAGCTGAGAAAAAGCGCTACGAAATGAGCTATTCTATTTTATAAATATCAAAAAATCAAGCTAATCTGCATCTTGGAGCTTACTCGTAATACGTGTCTCATATCCCCGCAGCAGATCCATTCAATTTTTACCACATTTTTTAAAACAATTTCTGTTTGAAATTTTTTTTGTAGTTCTGTGCCGTAGCCAGAGTTCCGAACTCAAAATTTTGAAAATAAGGACATTTGCTCAATGTAATGACCTTTTAGGGGATTTTAGCAAAAATATGCTATTTTATCCAGTGCTTATTGCCTTTTTGGCGACCGAAAATAAGATATTTACGTAAAATTCTAAAAAAAAAGATTTGGGGTCCCAAAGGTGCTAGAAGGGCAAAAAGGCTAATAAAAAGACTTAATAAAATCCTGACGGGGTTGGGCTATAGCTGAACATCCCAACCTGGGCTGTAGGGCTGAAGACATATAAACTCACTATCTCCTAACACAAGTATCCTAACATCCGCATAGGTATCTGCTTCATCAAACGTCGTTTTCTGTTGGTCCCCTTTGATGTCCAATCTGCTTCCAGTGGAAGAAAAAGAATAATCCATGGACAGGAATATTATCTACTCGAATCGTTTTACAAAATTTGTGTTCTAGGAGAATCAGTGAAGATTGTTACATCAAATTCATCGTGAATTATTGTTCTCCTTTAGAAAATGCACCCCAAGCAATGCTGAAATAAGTCATTTGAAAGTGCATTCAATAAAGCTAACTAGTGTGAACTGCGGTAATTTGAAACTAATTGTTCATGACTGTGGGTTCTGCTAACTATCTTAGGCTTTTTTGAGTTACATTTGGTTTTTTGCCTGATCGCCTAATAATAAACATCAAAGTTGACTCCTGTCGTAGGAGTACTACGATGGTATGTGATTGTTCCCTAAAGCATCGTGTTAGAAAAAAAATGGATAAAACGGAAATATGCCACGTTCTGGGGAAAAAGTGCCGCGTTAATGTGAAAAAGTGCCACGTCTTTTTCAAATTTGCCTAGCTTTGCCCAGATATGCCTTCTTTCATTGGTCGCTTTGTTTCCAAGGACATATCAATAGCAAGCTAATGGTAATCTTCAAAATTTCAGGTGTAAATAATTGATTTGTCTAAGAAACGTTTTTCTCAGAAAACGTGGCACTTTTTCACTAAAACGTGGCACTTTTTCACTAAAACATGGCACTTTATACAAAACGTGGCAGATTTTCACTAAAACGTGGCACATTTTCACAAAAACGTGGCACTTTTTCGCCTTCTTGACTAGAATCGAAAAAACGTGGCACTTTTTCTCCAAAACGTGGCATTTTTACGTATCGTCCAAAAAAAATTAAGAGACATAATCTGTAATTTTGAAGGTTTTTATATGAATTTGGCACCGTGTTTTTTTCGACTTTTTTCTACCGTGCATGTTACATGCCAAACGACTCCAAATTAAATGCCGAGCTATATGTTCTTCGATGCAAACACCGATTTATGCTGAAATTTTGGAAGGCCGACGATTGCGGGATTTAAGATTGCGGGAATTGAAACTGCGGGAGTTCAAATTGCGGGATTTCAGATTGCGGGAAGTTCAAATTGCGGGAAGTTCAAATTGCGGGAGTTGAAATTGCGGGATTTTAAATTGCGGAAGTTCAAATTGCGGGATTTTCAAATTGCGGGACTTCAAATTGCTGGGCTTTTAAAGCATTATGAGCTTTATATTTCAATCCGAAATTTTAGATTCTGGCTCTACAATGATAACATTTTACGTGCTTAATTACCATCTTCCTTTATCGATCTTTAATTAGATTACCGCACAAAAAATTACACTTCACAGCCCACACAGAATCCAAAAAGAGAAATTTTATTTCTATCACATACATAAACAACGGGACATTCGGTCATTCTATGCCATATATATTCCATGAAAAATAAATTACTTACTTCCACTGCTGCCACATCAGGTAGATGCCCGTGATGTCCATTTCCTTCAACAAGATCATTTCGATTTGTCGATGTTGCCGTTCCTCCGCAGCGACTGTTTGAGCATTCCCCTCTCCACAGTCCATCACGATGCCGGACACCTCGAAAGATCATCGAGAAACCATTGCAAAAGCCTAGCATCTTGCCTCTTTCTGTATAGAACGCGCTCTCCATTTCTAAAAAAGAAGCAGAGGTCAGTTTGTCAATAACTCGACATAATTCGTATACAATACAACATGAGATTTCTACAGAGTTATAAAAAGCCTTTAAAAGTCCCGCAATTTGAACTCCCGGAATCTAAAAGTTCCGCAAATGAACTCCCGTAATTTGAAAATCCCGCAATTTGAACTTCCCGCAATCTGAAATCCCGCAATTTGAACTCCCGCAGTTTCAATTCCCGCAATCTTAAATCCCGCAATCGTCGGCCTTCCGAAATTTTTGATTTATGGCCTTTTATAGTGAAGTAGTTTTTTTCAACCACCAAAAAATGACCTCTTTCCTTAAAATAGACAGAAGTGGTATGTTTTGCACATGCTCATTCACGTGTTTGGGCTCATTTATTTGGCTTGAGCAGCTCTACAATATGGGAAAAAAAATTTACCAAAAAAGTGTAAAAATTTTAGACACGTGGTCAATTTAAAGAAAAATCACTAATTTTTATTCATGTTTTTTTTCTCAAAAAATGCAATTTTACCCGTTACGCTACCGAGGCACAAAAAATAAATTGCATTTTTAAAATCTTCACAAAAAACTGCACCTGATAGCATCAAAAAATGCGCAATGTCGAATGCAGCTCGGGGTATCTGGGCTCTGAAGTTGGGAAGTCAGGCGAATTTCGACCAGAATCACAGGGGGACCAAGGCAATTTTTTTCAAAAAATTTCACTGTCACAACTTGAAAATCTGACACTGGATTCATGTTTAGCATAGTCAGTTTGCATGTAAAACTGCTCTAAAAATTCGAAACTCAGGGTCAAATTTCAAAACCCTCTCAAGACAAAATGGTGCTCTTTCGATAAATCAAATGGTTCCCGTCTTGAGAGGAATTTAAAATTTCACACTGAGTTTCGAATTTAAGAGCAGTTTTACATGCAAACTGACCATTCTGAACATGAATCCAGTGTCAGATTTTCAAGTTGTGATAGTGATACTTATTCGAAAAAATTTGCCTTGGTCCCCCTGTGGATTCTGGTCAAAATTCGCGTGACTTCTCAACTTCAGAGGCCCAGATACCCCGAACTGCATTCTATATTGCGCATTCTTTTGATGCTATCAGGTTCAGTTTTTCGTGAAGATTTCAAAAATGCAATTTATTTTTTCGTGCCCCAGTAGCGTCACGGGTAAAATCGCATTTTTTGAGAAAAAAAACATGAACAAAAATCAGTGATTTTTCTTTAAATTGGACCAAGCGCCCAAACGAAAGCGCCCAAATGAGTTCTGCCCAAATGAGTGTGTACGCGTTATTTTGCTGTAGCTTTTCTTGCTGTTATTTTCTTTTCTATGTTGACTATTCATAAGTCTTATTCTTTTTAATTGCAGGTTTTGAATGCCGCTAAATATCAGCCTAGTGAGACACCTCGTAGGCGAAAATGACAACTAATCAAGTGACGAAGACGACCAGGGACGACCCACCCTAATTAAGACGACCCACCCTACTAGTGTTTCTGCTGGTCAGCATAATGTCCGGGTGACTATCCCAGCGGATAAAAGAATTTGGAATATCACCGCTCCAAACAGACCCCCGTCTCCAGATTATGGTTTTATATTCCACCGCATACGTTCCGTCAAATATATTCCGCCACTTACATTTCTATGCTTCACTAGTTAGTCTAGCAGACTCTTTAACACCGTATTGTGAAAAAAAAATATGTAATAAAATGGGGTCCGCGACAATTGACCGCCCGGGCCGATTGACCGACTGGACTATTGACCGACTGGACAATTGACCGCCTGGACAATTGACCGCCTGGGACAATTGACCGCCTGGGCCGATTGACCGCCTAGTCCGTTTGACCCCCGTGGCTTTTTGACTACTTACACGCTGAACCGATAAAGACGTTGTTTCCGAATACTTTCCATCGAAAATTTTGACTTTTCTAGATTTTCTACCTGCCTGCCTTCGGCAGGCAACCTAATTCAATAGGAAGCCCCTTTGGGGGTACATGGTCCGGGATAAGGCTGACCCTTTGGGGGTACATGGTCCGGGATAAGGGCTGACCCTTTGGGGGTACATGGTCCGGGATAAGGGCTGACCCTTGGGGGTACATGGTCCGGGATAAGGGCTGACCCTTTGGGGGTACATGGTACGGGATAATGGCTGACCTTTGATGACCCACATAGCTTTTTCTTGGTGCAGCACCAGTAAGCTTTCAAACCATCATGGTTATACGTCATTTTCTTCTTCGCTTGAATAGTCGCTGAGTTCGTTAACGATTAGGCGCACGAGTTCTATATTAGCATCTATCAGATTGCTAAATTTTTATATTTATAGTAAATATCGATGTTCAAAGAAAAACACAGAAATATGAATTAATATGATAATTATCGGACTTTAAAAAATGAACAGACAAAAGATGAACATAGTCAAAAAGCCACGGGGGTCAAACGGACTAGGCGGTCAATCGGCCCAGGCGGTCAATCGGCCCAGGCGGTCAATTGTCCAGGCGGTCAATTGTCCAGGCGGTCAATTGTCCAGTCGGTCAATCGGCCCGGGCGGTCAATTGTCCAGGCGGTCAATTGTCCTGCTCCCAATAAAATGCACTACAGTAAAAAGGGGAATTATTAGTTAATATACGTGCAAATTTATTCGGTAAACAATCAGAGTCATGTAAAGACAAAGTGAAGCATAACGAGGAGAAGAAAATAAATTAACGAAATGACCAGCTGATCGTTGAGACTTGGTGTTGCTGTTCAGGAGGCGGATTCGTCTTGGAAGCGTTTCTTGTCGTCAGCAGCCAATTTTTCCCACTTGCTCTTGTCCTCGACAGTCTTCCATTCTGCACCAGCAGCCTTCATGACTTCAGGTCCCGAGCAGGTTTCAGCAATTCGAGGCGATTTTCGGTGAACCAGTAATTGTAGGCACTCATTGCACGCTTCGGGCCTCTTTCGGCTGGAAAGAAGAGATTGAAGCAATGGAACCGAGGAAATGAACAAGAATAGAGTACCTTCTTCACCTTCTTGGTCACTTTCTTTGGAGCATCCGAATCCCCAGCAGCGTCGGCCTTCTTCATTGCAGCTTTAGCCATTTGCAAGATGCTTTGATAGCTTTAGTAAACGATTTGATAGCTGAAAGAATAACAAACGATAGTTTGTCTGACAGGAGTCCTGTCACAGGACCTGTTATCAACAAAAATATAGGTGAGAGCAAATGGAACAACGAAGAGATTTACTGAAAATAATTTTGAAGCAGCGGAAGATTGAATGCACAAATGGCAAAACTATCTTGGGTGCTAGTTTGCTGATATTTCGCGAGAGATGTAGAGAACTACAGTCAACTCCCGATTTAGTGTACACCAGATTTAGTGTACACCTCGGCTTAGTGTACACATGGATTAAATCATTTTGGCCGCGGTTAATTAAAATGACTAGAATGAACCCTCGATTTAGTGTACACCTGGAGCCGGTCGCCAGGGTGTACACTAAATCGGGAGTTGACTGTAATGGATATTTTACGACCCTATGTATGCTGAACCCACACAGTAGACGATTGTTTTATGTACACCCAAAAACTTGTTCAGAAAAATCTCCAAGCTTTAGAAAATCTATTAGGAAATATCTGGAGGTATCTCTGGTCAAGAAAATCTCCGGAGATTTTACAGCTTGGTTTCCAGTTTGGAGTGATAGCATGATTTTGGATAAGTTGTTGGCTTGCAAAATTTGTCTTATCACGAAAGATATTACACATTGGATTAATCTTCACCCTTTTTTGTCATTTTCTGGTTGTTCGTAATGAGCCCATTGGGGTTATGCAATCGGGCATACGC
The DNA here is from genome assembly GCA_004194705.1 of Ditylenchus dipsaci. Lineage (NCBI taxonomy): Eukaryota > Metazoa > Nematoda > Chromadorea > Rhabditida > Anguinidae > Ditylenchus > Ditylenchus dipsaci. The sequence continues at coordinate 77,779 of SADC01000411.1, forward strand.
TCCAACTTTATGCTTATTTTCAGCCATAAAGTCAAATATCTACCTGAAAACTTATAAATGAACTATGTTTTCGATCGGTTGTATATACAGTCGACGCTCGATTTAACATACGGCCTGGGGACTGAGCCTAACCTTATGTTAAATCGAGCGTATGTTAAATCGGAGGTAATTTGACGGAGTCTATTATTGAAGGGACCGACCCAAGGTGTATGTTAAATGGTAAAAACCCAACTGTCGACCAAACTGACTGTCGACCCCAACTGTCGACCCTCCCAACTGTCGACCCCAACTGTCGACTCTAACCTTCGACTTTAAGTAAAACAATTTGTAAAAGTAATTTAACATGACTTGAAGCGGTCAAGCTCGTTTTATTTGCCTGTTTTAAGACGCCTGCTATAGTTTTTCTTACAACCAGCGAATAGGAAGCAAGAAAATGGCTGTAAATGAAGATGAAGAACCTAACTACAACCATTTTTGTCAGCCAAAGAAGCGAAGTGAGGTTAGTATTTCGGAGCTTACTTTAAATATATCACGTGAAATATTTATCTACTTAGATGGAAGGAATCGAATCAACACGCGTAGCAGGAGTTTCCAAGAGGCCGCCTTGTCTAAAGCACTCGGAATATTTGCACTGGGTCTTACAAAGCCGTGGCCGGTTTAGGAAAAGCCTATTCATCTCTGCCTCAAAGGTACGCATTAGATTGTTGATCAGGTTAGTTTAGTTTATTTTCCAGGAAGTAACGTGTTTGCCAAAGCACAATCTGACTGTGGAAAGTCAATTGCTATTTGCATATCGGTGTTGCAAGGTGTAGTGATGAAAGACTATGTACTGAAATCATTATTGTTGCTGCTACAAACAAACTAGCTCAAAAGAGTAGTCAACATATTTTTTGAGGTATATTTTGTTTTGCAGCTTTGTTTAGATCAGGGGCACGCTTCGGGAACTGTTGAAAGGAGTAGTCAACAAGAACGAAGTCAGCCAAACACACGGAAGGAGGAATGCAAGTCAGATCCACAATTTATCCACAAAAACTTGCAGATCCACAAAAACTTGCCAAATTTCTTCTTCAGATTGGCTATCTAATGGGATACAATGAACGGTCGAAACCAGCTCAAGATGAGAAAGAGGGATTCGGAGAAAGTGGCGAAGAAAGTTCAGAGGAAGAAGACAACAATGTTAGAAATTTAGATAATCCGGCCAATGTTAGTATTCGGTGGAAATTGTTATTTTTGTTCTTCAGTTCATTCCAGTTTGCTGTTGAAATAAAGATAACATGTTGTTTTTGGGTCCGCCTCGTTTCCCCTCAAAGTGCGTTTCCCTCAAGCTCGTTTCCCCTCAAAGTTCGTTTCCCCTCAAAGTTCGTTTCCCCTCAAAGTTCGTTTCCCTCAAAGGTCGTTTCCCCTCAAGGTCGTTTCCCTCAAAATAAGTTCCCTTCAAAATAAGTAAATAAATAAGTAAAGTTTGCCCCGTGGTACCTACCGAGGGGTATCCACACCCAGAATCCAAAATTTTAGATTTAGCTCAAAATAATTGAAAACCCAAGCGATTTAATTCAAAATTGCGTTCTGAAAACAGTTAAATTTGAAATGGGGGTCCTCTACTCGAGACTGATTGCACCAGATGGGGTCGAACCAGTAACCTTGGAATGAGTATATGAACTTTTACACCACTTAAACACTCAAAATAATGATAAATAAAGGTATGCACCCAGCTGGATTTGAACCATCATCCTAGGCGATGTCTATCAAGTGGTCGTCCACTTGGATCAAAAAACTTTTTTACGTTTTCGGGTTTCAAAATCATTTTTCTGAACTGATTCGAGCATGCTGAAGATGGTTTGACAGTGGTAAAATCACGTTTTATCGAGAAATTTTGAGTTATTGTGAACTCTTAATTTATCAAAATCAAGAATTTACTATAACTCAAAAATTTCTTCATAAACGTTATTTTACCACTGTCAAACCATATTCAGTGTGCTATAATTAGTGCAGAAAAAGTATTTTAGAAGCCGAGAACGTGAGCAAAAAATTTTTGATCCAAGTGGATGACCACTTGGATATTGTATCCGCGGGATATTGTGGCCAGGGATATTGTGTCCGTGTCCAAAAAATATATATAGACGATTGAAATTTTCTATAACACAATAAGAGTGAATATTTTATTTTTGACGTACAAGTGGTTACAAAAACATTATTCGAAAAGTCTTTGGACTAAAATAAACCAACGATATTTCATGCTTTTTGTATTACATTAGTTTATTTTGATCGAATTTTTTTTAGAAAAAATTATTTTTAAGGGAATCGACACTTGAGGGGAAACGACCTTTGAGGGAAATGAACTTTGAGGGGAAACGACCTTTGAGGGGAAACGAACTTTGAGGGAAAACGAGCTTGAGGGAAACGCACTTTGAGGGGAAACGAACTTTGAGGGAAACGAGCTTGAGGGAAACGCACTTTGAGGGGAACACCCCGTGTCCCGTTGTTTTTGTAGTGTCTTTTAATTCTTGAGGAAGTGTAAAATATGGCAACAGTAGACAGTTGGGACTCCGTTAAATTACTTTTACAAATTGTTTTACTTAAAGGGGCATGCCCGTGCCCGACACGGCGAAAAGACGGGACCAGCACTTTTTTCTTTCTCGATCAAGTTTTACATGCATACGCATTCAGATTTTTTAAGTTTTCTGCCTAGTTTTTAAAAGTAGTGTAGGGTCATTAATATTAGATTTGACGCAAAACGAGTGAAAAATAGAACGATTCAAAAAAAATTGCTGGTCCCGCCTTAACTTTTTGAAACGCACGGGCATGCTCCTTTAAAGTCGAAGGTTAGAGTCGACAGTTGGGGGTCGACAGTCAGTTTGGTCGACAGTTGGGGGTCGTTCATGTTAAATCGAGCGTCGACTGTATACAAAAAACTATATATAGTCAAACCTCGGTATAGAGACATCCCTCGAGACGCCTTGAGGTGTCACTATAACGGAGTATAAAGTAAGCTAAAAAAACATTTTGGGCGTTTTGAAAAGCCAGTATATCGCGAATGTCACTTGCAACTCTTGTAAGAACATTGTTGTCACATCAATCAGTATAAATTACAGATATATCGATGGGCACTAATTTTCTATTCTCCAGAAAATGTAAACAAACTTCACCATAAACTCTAGAACTTGTCTGGCATTGAAGTAGTCCAATAATAGTTGCGGTTCCATTTTTACCAGTTCTATCTTATCTAACAGAACTGTTGGCCTGTTAAGCTCATTCTGCTCTAATTTCTTCACAATCAGGCAAAATTTTTGTGTGTCGGCCATCAGCGCTGCACCATAATTAATATTGAAAATTTTCAGACTCCACAATGTTCCGATCACTAGCAAAGAAGGATGACAATCTCATAGAGTTTTCTTCAGATTCTTCCAGCGATGGTAAGTTGCATTGTATATATTTCAAGGGAAAAAATAAATTTAGAAGAAGGGACCTTCCAGAAGTACTCTGAACAACCAGTCAAAAGGTATGTCTCTTCCAATAGGTGTGAAACTCCTTAATTGACTCTCCTGTTTTTTTTCAGGATGGCGGTAAGAATGAAGCACCACCTTTTAAAGGTCGGCGAAAAGCTAATTAGGTTTGAAAAAGGCCTCCGTGGCGCAGTGCGTAAGCGCTGCTTTTTTTGGTCCAAAATAGTGTTGCAAGTTCGATACCACGTGGTGCCATGGCATTTATTTTGGCTTGTTTGACCAGTTCTAGCTGTAATTTGGGTCGCTGATTCCGCATCTGGCGTCAAAAAAGTCTAATTACCCTAGAACTGGTCAAACAAGCTAAAATAAATAGCATGTCATTACGTGGGATCGAACCTGCAACACTAGTTTGGGCTGAAACGCGAACGCTTACACACGCCGTGGAGGCCACTTTTTCAAACCAACTTCCGACGGCGGGGGGCTTATTCAACAGACGGAAAAAATTCAAAAAGCGGATAACAGAGTAATTTTCCACAGTCGGATTATTCGAAAACAGGATAATTAACAGCCGATTATTCAACAGTCGGATTTTTCGTCAATAATTGTTTTAACCCACTTTTTGACAACGTATCGAGTTGATTTTTTTCAGGGTCAATAGAAATAGCAGAGAGGAACTGATCCTGAAAAAAAATCAGCTCGATAGGTTGTCAAAAAGTGGGTTAAAACAATTATTGACAAAAACTCCGACTGTTGAATTATCCGGTTTTTGAATAATCCGACTGTGGAAAATTACTCTGTTGAGTTATCAGCTTTCTGAATAATCCGACTGTTGAATTATCCACTGTTGAATTATCCGCTTTTTGAATTTTCCGTCTGCTGAACAAACCCGCCGCCCTTCCGACCCCCCCCCCTTCCGACCCCCCCCCCTCAAAGATGAGCAATCGTTTTTCAGATAATTGATACATGCAATGTCTTACACGCCGCAGGTAATTTTAATCCATTTATAAAATATTGGAAGGACCGGATGAGCGGACGGAATGTCATATGTGATGAATTGACTGAGCTTCTGGTTGAGCTCTTGTTTTCGGATATTTGAAATCGAAACGCTCTTTTTTGGTGGGTTTCGAAACCCTGTTTCGGCACCAGACCTGCTTAAAAAAGCTTGCATAAAATAAAAAATTGTATGCATGAAATTGTATGCATGAAAAAAAGACCGACTTCTGCGTTTCCACTTGGAATTAAGTCCAGCCCAGAATTTGGGAAACAATGTTCAGATGTGTGGTTCGACCACCCTTTCGTCCTATGTTTATTATTTTTAAGTCAATGCCAATTGCATTACAGGAAACGCTATCAGGGGTATGACATGTACACGAATTTGGACACCACAGAAAGTTATTAGGCTATGTTTTTTCATTCCATGTCACCATTCGTGTTCAGATCACCAGATGCCATTGGAATTCTCATCATCACAAAGCACTTATTGGAAGTAAGTGAAGGGATTCGCTCGGTTTATTTGGTTTATGGCCCTAACTTTTAGATCGGTTTTGATGTTCGGATGTTCCTACCCTTCTCATACATGAACAAAAACAAGGTCGCCAATTTCTACATTTTGGAGGTGGGAAATTTGGCGATGTGGAATAATAAAATAAACTTGTAATTTTGCTTCTTCAGCAGCTTCACTCACTTGGTCTTTTGACAATCATTGATGATGGGGTAAGTAATTGTTTAATGCTTTTTTGTGACAGCTATACCGTTCAGTCACACGACGATCTGGTTATCTTGGAAATGGCAAAGAATGTGGGTGGTTTTGTCGTCAGCAATGATAAGTATGTTATTTTGATTCTGCTGTAAGTCGTTGATTTTCTAAAACTTGTGGGTGTCATTGAATGAGTGTGTAGTTTTTTATATCCAACATTTTCTTCGGTAAGGAAAATTGATCACATAAATTCAGACAACTGTATTGTAGACATGGTAATGTTACTGAACACAACCGAAATATTTAGATTCCGTGATCATACACATGTGGAAGGCCTGGCCAATGTCATCGAATCTCGGACTGCCTTTTGTTCTTCCAGCGAATTTCCGAAACGCAAAAGCCTTTGATCAATGAAGTGCGTGGCAAATGCTCCCTGGGACTCATTCTAACCCTGACGCCAAACAAAAGTATTTGCTTCATATTTTCGTTATCTATTCCAAATATTATGAAAATTGCCACGCTTTTCATTGCTAGAATTAAACACCAGTTATAATACGATGTCGTTTGAACTATTGTTTCTAACTTACTGTATTTCCTGATAATGCGAAATGCCACCTTATTTTTCTAACCGCTAAAGATTTAAAAATTGTCAATTTAAAATGGCCTTAACTCTGAAATGTTAGTAAAAATGACGGGTTGTCGCCTTATTAGAGAAAATACTGTATCATGTTTTTAGAAGCCATGCTAGTTGAAAACGATGATCCCAGTTTCGCAATGGCCTTTGCTCAACGCACCCTGCGCGTGGAATCTGAAAGCAAAAAGGCTCGACTTGTAGGCAATAACCATTGTTTGTGCCTTCTTTAGTTTGCCTGTTTAGGTGCTCGGAGTACTGGCCGACTACTTCCAGCAAAAGAATTGCGCTGCCAATAGTGTTTATCCGCCAACTCTTTCCTATTATGATCCTCAAGATGAAAATTTGCCAGAAGATTTTAATGAATTCTATGATTTATGGTATCATGCTCAAGAAAATGCATCCAGGTGAAGTCTGTCAATAGTAATGTATAAGTTGTTGTCAATTTTGAAAGTGTGCAAATAAAGATTTCTATTTTGCTGATCATGAACTGCTTTTGGTTGATATGCCTCCTGAGTTCAGTTGATGTGCTTGAGTTTGACGTTAGCACATGGCACACTATAATTGCCAGTTATTAATATCGTCTCAAATAGGGCACCTTCTTCCATTTTTAGCAGATTAATATAACTGATGCTATATCAAAGTATTCGAAAATCTGAAAGATTCGGGTTAAATAAAGGCTCACAACTCAAATTTCAAAATAAGCAACATTTTTACATAATAAAGGACATTTGATGAAAAGGTGCAATCTTATACAGCGCTTGCTGGGTTTCGAGTACCAGCAGTAAAGGTTTGACATATAATCTCAAGAACGCTAATGATTTAGGGTCTTAAATTAGGGACAAATCTATAAATAAAGGACGTTCCGGAGCCCTGGCTAAAATACGTTCAGGAGCTATTGGCGCACCTCACATTTTTTTATTTTAGGACAGCCAAACATTTTTTACCATTTGTCATATCGTATTTTCGACGCTACTGTCATATACCCCCCCCCCCCCAAAAAGCTACTGTGATATAACCCCCCCCCCAAAATCGGACCTACTGTCATATACCCCCCCCCAAAAAAATCACTCGAAAGTGACTCTGGATGCATGAAGGGGGCTTGGAGTTGAGATGCGCACACCCACATACCTTAGACACAAATCACTCGAAAGCGACTCTGGATGCATGAAAAAACATGCATACCAGAGTTATTCATGCGGTAGGCCCAGTATTCAAAACTTTGTTCAAGATCTTTATTTTTTCGCCGAAGAGCATCTCCCCTCGTTTTACTAGGCCGGCCAGAGGCCAGCATCCAAAAATTTAGCCTAGCACTCAGAAAGTGCTAGGCCTATGAGTAAACCCGCGAGGTCCACCCCGCTGATCGGCTTGGTCCATGAAAAGTACTTATACTTATGCCTGCACCACAAGTTCCTGGGTTGAAAGCACCCTTAGACGCTTAGAGAATTATTACTCTAAGGATCCCAACCATCTCGAGAAGTGGCCCCTGTATTATTCCCTTCCCCTCCCAATACAGCCCGCAATCCCATTTAAATTGCTTTTCTGGTCCTTTTATGGCGAAATTATTGTGTAAAAATGGTTTCTGACCATCCCTAAAAAAGTCGGTTTTGGGGGGGGGTATATGACAGTAGGTCGATTTTTGGGGGGGGGTGTATATTACAGTAGCGCCGTATTTTCTCTATTAAAGAGGCATGGCCACCTGTTACAAATTTGTCCCCGCCAATTCAAAAATTTTCCAATCATTAAACTTCTGCACGGATTTTTTAACTTGGTTTCCAACAAAACTATACATAAAATTAATTTCTAGGCCTTGTTTTGTCAGAAACCAAGCTGAAAATCTATACATAAGTTTAATGATTCAGATTTTTTTTGAATTGGTGGGGACAAATTGAAAAACCAGTGAACATGCTCCTTTAAACGCATCGGCACGATTATTTGTCAACCTATCAAAAATTGGAATACTGAAAATGTTGGGTGAAAATACAAAATCTAAGAAACGGAATCGTTAGTGGTCTTCAGGGGTGTGACTGGCTGGCTCGCGGGCCATTCCGCCCCCAATAGAGCGGGGACATTTATTTTTAAAACTCTTGGTGCCGAAGGCTCAAAGGAAAATTACACTATACGTAGTCAAAGCAAACAAAATTGGCTTTACTGTAAGGACAATACTTTTTTCTCCGTCTAATTTACTTCTTTTTCCGCCTAATTTACTCTTTTTTCGACTAATTTTGATTCTCGACACGAAATAAACCATTTTTTATTTTTTGTGTGAAATTCAGGGGTAGGGAGAGACCAGATGGCTTAATACCCACTGCGGAATGGCCAAAAGGCCAAAATTATTGGGGTTTTAGGGGTTTACTAAAAGGGAGTAAACTTTTTGAGAAAAAACGATTGAGCGGATCAGATTGCGGGTCCAATCGGCTTAATCGCCCACAACTCCACCCTGAACCACTAAAAACCACCATAAACCTCGAGTTCTGAGCGATCAAGTTCATCGGACCCGAAATCTGATCCGCTAAATCGATTTTTCTCGAAAAGTTTACTCCCCTTTAGTAAACCCCCGAAAAACAATAATTTTGGCCTTTTGGCCAATCCGGAGAGGGTATTAAGCGATCTGGTCTCTCCCCACCCCTGAATTTCACACAAAAAAATTAAAAATGGTTGATTTCGTGTCGAGAATCAAAATTAGTCGGAAAAAAGAGTAAATTAGGCGGAAAAAGAAGTAAATTGGAGAAAAAAGTGTTTTAGGCGGAATAAAATTAGGCGGAAAAAGAAGTGTTTTAGGCAGAGAAAAAAGAATTGTCCTTACTGTACAATGGGTGCCACGCAGTGTTTTCAATAGTCAGAAGCAGAATGCCAAAGTCAGAGACAGAATGACACCATTCACAAAAAACAATAAGGAAACACAATTTTTAAAATCAGAAGCAGAATCAGAATCATTCTGATTAATTATCAAAGTTCGACTGTACTTAAAAATCATTGGCGTTTTGTTTGACTTGAACTGAACACAAATTTGAGTTTTGAAACCCTGTGGATTCTGTCTTTCAAATTTTCTGACTCTCACTTTTGATTCTGACTTTCAAAAATTCTGACTCTGATTTCTGACTTTGACTTTCAAACCGCCTGACACTAATTTTGAATCTAATTTCTGATTCCTTTTTGTCATCATTCTGATTTTTGTTTGATTGCCTTTCTTTTCACTCATTAACATGTATTGTGGTACAGTCCACTCTTGATAACCGGCACCTTGATGAGCCAGCACTGTGAAAAGTCAGATTTGGCTGGCCGACAAAGAAATCCGACAAAGCTTACTCCCATTTCACCGGCACTCTAGGCTACCTTTCAAGGCTGTCGAATTATCGACAGTAGACTGTATGTATATTTTAAGTATTTCTTATCACACCAATCTACGAGTTGATGAAAACTATTCGTATTACTTTTTGTCTGAATTTAGGACCTAGCTGTGTGCTTTCGGAGTCCATCTACACAACAGAATATACACAAGACAAAGTACAGTACATCAATGCTTACTACTACTTAACGGTGGTAGTTATTATTGACATGTTTTTATTATTATTTATTTGCCATTTATAATATATCACCACTTTAACTTTCTTCGCTCTTTGAAATTAGGCTTTATTCAGGGCTCCGAATGAAAAATTTCAGAAAAAAGGACACTTGGGTAAAAAAAGGGCATTTTGACTATTTTTGAAGTGAAAGGGTCATTTTATCCAGTGCTTGTTGCCATTTTGAAGCGAAAAAAAAAAGATTTTGACTGAATTTTCAAAAATAAAAAAAGATTTGGGGTTCCAAATAAGGACAAATCTTTTTAAAATGGACGATTCGGAGCCCTGGCTTTATTGTAAAATGGGTGCCATGTTTTCCTCTGATCCTCCGCACTAATTTTTTTTCGAATTTTTGTGTCATTACCGTATAACCTCTTTTAATCCCCTAGGGGGATTATTTTTCAACCCCCGAAAATTTTTGAAAATTTAAATCAAAAATAGCCTTAACTCTAAAATCCTAGTCAAGAAAATGGGGGATGGTGGATTATTAGAGGGTGGGGATTAATAGAGGTTATACGATATTTGTTTGTTTCTCCCTAATTTATTTACAAAAAATATACCGTAAAGCTTCTAATAGAACTCCATGATAATAACTTTTTATGATTTTTTCCAAAAAAAATAAACAAGGGTACGAAAGGAAAAATAGTACTTATCGTACAAAAGAGCCCAAAAGTTATCCGAATTTCGACAAGACCCACAATCAATCAAACAATAGAAAATTTTGTGTAAACAGTGTTCGAATCATCGTTTTCAAGCACCAAATATTCATCCCTTCGTCCTGTTCTTTGTCGGTTTCTTGGGCTATAGTTACCGCCTACCGAATAGAAGAGCCTGCAGTCGTCAGTTAAAAAAGCCTCTCTGAAATCGGCCAATATTGCTTGTAGCAGTGAATTGTGCAGAAAAACACACCTTTCAGCAACAATAGCAATTTTCACTAGGGAGGATTGCGACTAGCCGCACCGATTTTCAGAAAATAGCCGCGTAGCGCATAGCCGCAACAACATTTTTGAAATAGCCGCAGACGCAATTGTGCTTAGCCGCACTTGAAAGTTCAAGAAATAACACTTTTTTAAAGGACCATGCTTTTCGCGCGCAGTGGAATTTGCAAAATTTGAAATGGCGGGGGACACTTCTCTTTCGTCTATCAGTGTACTCTTTGTAGTTATTCGAAACGACTCGAAAGAGCACACTGATAGACGAAAGAGAAGTGTCCCCCGCCAATTCAAATTTTGCACATGCCACTGCACGCAAAGAATATGGTCCTTTAAACGACCATAATTGTTGATGCAAATGAATATTTGACAAATTTAAATGACACTTCTCTTTCATCTCTCACTATACTCTTTTGACTAAAAAGTTTTGAGTCACTCGAAATTATTTCAAAGAGTAAAGTGAGAGACGCAAGAGAAGTGTCCCGCGCGCGTTTGGACTTGTCAAATACTTATTTGCATCAACAAGTATGGCGCTTTAAGTTAACCCTTATTAAATTGAACCTTTCATTAAATGAACATGCCCACACTATCACAGCTGGTGCCTAACAATTGATTTTTTTCGTAATCATTGAAATTCTGTTCGGAATTTTCAACTTAGTTTCTAGCAAAACTATACCTAAAATTAAATCGTAGTCTTTCTTTTATTCCAAAACAAGGATAAAAAACTGTATGATTAGGTGAAATTTTTGAATTTGCAGGCACCCTCTGTAATAGCGTGGGCATGCCCTTTTAACGTAAGTCCAGCCATGTTCTGATTGGTCTACAAAACAACTTCTGTTGGTCAACTCTCCTATTAATTTAGGTAATATTAGGAGAGTTGAATGTATTAGGAGAGTTGACTGTAGCAGAGTCTGCAGATACAGTCGAGTCCCGCTAACCCGGCACCCCAAAAAGTTCGTTCCCACCTTGGGTCCGACACTTTTTTTAACCCAATTTTCGAAGTATTTTTTCAATTGTGTTTTAACAGTCTGATAGCAAATATCGTGAGGATTCCGATTTTGCCGATCGTTTTTCAAAAACCTAATATTTTTGGCTCTAAAAGACCAAAACCCGCTAACCCGGCACCATATTTTTAAAAAGGGTGCCGGGTTAGCGGGTTTTGGTCTTTTAGAGCCAAAAATATTAGGTTTTGAAAAACGATCGGCAAAATCGGAATCCTCACGATATTTGCTATCAGACTGTTAAAACACAATTGAAAAAATACTTCGAAAATTGGGTTAAAAAAAGTGTCGGACCCAAGTGGGAACGAACTTTTGGGGTGCCGGGTTAGCGGACTCGACTGTACCCGGTAATAACATTTGACCGATTACTTATTGACTGGTCAAATAATATTATTAGGTTTTTCACAAAGTTCGTAGCCCTTCTAACTTACTTTTTCACTAACTACATAGCAAATCTGATGTTTATGACTAATAATAGCCGCGCGGCTATCCGCATTTAATGTTCGGACATAGTCGTAGCCGCACTTGATTTTGTGTAAAAAGCCGCAGCCGCACAGCCGCAAATACCAAAACCATCATACCTAATTTTTCCAAATAAACTGGCCTTGAGGGGGCGTTAATTAGAGCGGGACGTTTATTTTTTGAAGTCCACCTAAGAGGAGGGTAGGCGTTTATTAGAGCGGGGCGTCTATTGGAGCAGGGGAAATACGATATCCAACAAAAATTGGGAACAAAACAAATTTAGGTGTGCTAAAAACCTCAGGACAGTGACGCAAAAAAAGGACGGCGAAGGATAGCACCGTCATTGTGGAGAGAGTCGACTGTAGTCTCCCAAAAATATCAGCAATTGAGAATAGTATTCGAACAGATCTGAATGGATTCAGACTCAAACAACATTTTGATGCTAGAATTTGGTCTTTTAGAAGTCTTTTTAGAAAACACGTGTAAAAACATTGAATTTTTTTCAAAAGTTTTACAATTTCACATGAAAACTGTCGCAATTTTCAAAATTTTCGAGTCCATAATAAAACCGTTAAATTTGCAAAATGTACACACTTCAAAATGAACTATTGAACATTTATTATTTACTGCGAAAAAATGAAGAACATTGTGAAACAATTAAAAAAATTAACAATTAGATGGTAAAACACGCACAAACCAAAAAAATTATAAGGACACATTGTTTTGTTGTTCATCTTGACCATTTGCTTTAGCTTCAACACCATTTTTCTGGGATGTGACTAGCTGATCTGTGCTCTTTTTTGCGTTGTTGTTATTGCGTGTCAGGGAGGAGCTGCGAGAGCGAAGACGCACAACCTTGGAGCGAATACCCGAAGTGCCATTTCTGCATGTTTGAAAAAATTATTTTTCAAGATCACAATTTTTTAAAAATTTTATTTTGATAATGAATTATTGACAAATTGGAAAATAGACAATTAGATGGGTCCTTTTTTCTCGAAATTCTGATCGGTCATTGCCAATGACTCATCGGTGAACTTGGTCAAATTTCTGCCTTTTTGCTCCCTGTTTTGTGGTTTAGGGCTCACCTCAGGTAAAGGTAGCGTATGTTAGAAATGCTCGAAAACATTTCCCGAACTACAACAAATTAAGCAAAAAACCTGTCCATCGTAACATATCCAGCCCTACCCTTATAATAAACACACCGTATCATCTCTATTCGACAAAACAGATTAATTTTCAACCTCTGAAAACTCGGTAAATTGTCAATCAAAAATGTCTTTAACTCTGAAATCATAGTCAAAAATGAGAGGGCCCGTTTATTAGATAGGGTCCGTTAAAAGTGGCATGCCCACGCTAATAGGATGTCGTGCCCGGGAATTAAAAATTTTTACCTAATCACTGAACTTGTGCACGGATTTTTTAACTTGGTTTCTAACAAAATCACACCTAATTAAACTATAGGTCTTGTTTTGTTAGAAACCAAGTTGAAAAATCCGTACAGAAGTTCAATTATTAGAATTTTTTCTATTATTAATCACTGGGCATCACCTCATATTAGCGTGGGCATGCTCCTTTAAAGGGGCATACCCACGCTAATAAGAGGTGGCGCCCGGAAGTTCAAATTTTTTTCCTAATCATCGAACTTGTGCACGGATTTTCAACTTGGTTTCTAACAAAACAAGGCCTACAATTTAATTTAGCTCAAATTGATTTTATGCACCGAAATTTTATGCGTAGTAAATACATTAACAAGAGTATTTTTCGATGTTTTTACAATAGTAAAATTCATTTTTTTGAATCAACATGTAGCTCTGAATCTGTAGTTTCTGATGAGCTATCAACTGTCCTAGCATGTTTGGAAAAATTTGAGGAAAATGTGTTTTTATGAAACTACTTCATGTTTTTCAAAACCATTTGTTCTCTCACTTTTCCATATCAGATGAAGCCAGCTAATAATGATAATAGCTCATCAGAAACTAGAGATTTAGGGCTACATGTTGAGCTGAAAAAGTAAATTTTGCCATTGAAAAAACACCGAGAAATACTCTTGTTTATGTATTTACTGCGGTGATCAGTGATTTACTGTGGGAAATCAATATTTTGGTACGTGTTTTCACCTATAGTATATTTAATTTTAGGTATGGTTTTGTTAGAAACCAAGTTGGAAAATCTGTACAGAAGTTCAATGATGAGGAAAATATTTTTAATTCCCGGGCAGCACTTTTTATTAGCGTGTGCATGCCCTTTAATAGAGAAAAATACGGTATGCCAAAAAAACGAGCGAAAAACTGATGCATATCATAGGAGGTTTTGTTGTCAAACGATATCTCAAATGTTCCTCCAATATCGTCTGGGAAGTGCTGAAAAGTTGAATTTTATAAAGAAAAACAAGGATGTTATTAGCATTTTCGAAATTGATTATAATATGCCCCGCATCGCGAGACCTGGTCAGACTAAAAGGGTGTGTAGAATAAAGAAGCTGAAATTTCGTTACTCTTTTTCATTAATTCTTTAGAAGGAAAAGTGCAAAATCTGACTTTGATCTTTCAAAGTCAGACTCGCTTCTTCACATATACTTGTTAATTTTGCTAGGGTCACCATTGGCAGATTGAACATAACTAGAATTGGCGACCCGAAACTATTTTTTTGGCTGTACACCGAAATATAAGCGCCAATCTGGTAAGAAGTCGTTTTGGTAAGAAAACTTTTAATGAGAATTGTTTGGTAAGAGATTTTTAGTAAGAAACTTATTGGTAATACGAGGTTATTTCAGTTCGTTCTTATTTGGGCAAAACTCATTTGGGCGCCCTCATTTGTACGCTTTTCAATTTTATACAGTCAACCCTCGCTATAGTGAAACCCCAAAAGTTCGTTCCCGCCTAGGGTCCGACACTTTTTTAACTCAACTTTTGAAATATTATGCCGAATTCGATTCGTCAGTCTAATCAGAAAAATCGTAGAGATTCTGAATTTACCGGTCATTCCTGTAAATGAAAAAAGTTTTGCCCAAAAGACACGCGGGTACTCGCTATAGTGACACCCTTTTTTCAAAAGGAAAATGACACAGATTCATAATCTCTACGATTTTTCTGATTAGACTGACGAATCGAATTCGGCAAAATATTTCAAAAATTGAGGTAAAAAAGTGTCAGACCCTAGGTGGGAACGAACTTTTGGGGTGTCACTATAGCGGGGGTTGACTGTAGTATAAAAAGCGTCTCAGTCTAACTTTTTCAATCTACATAATGAAAAAACGCTCTCCGACTATTAAAAAAATATTTTTTTGACCCAAAATTAGACTTTTTGCCTTGGAACCTAGGCAAATTGTCGGTTTTAAGATATTTTACCATGTTTTGTTCACTGCAGCTGGGCAAAAAGAGCCTCTTAATGCATTTTTGATCAAGAGTCTAGCTAGGAATTATGTCTAAGGTAAGTGAGTGCGCGCATTTCTAACCTACCAAACCTCCTGCGTTCCCTTCGGGGGTGCAGGGGCTTGGTGGATTGGGTTGAGATGCGCACACCCACATACCTTAGACGCAAATCACTCGAAAGTGACTATGGATGCATAAAAAATGTATGCATACCAGAGTTTTTTCATGCGGTGTGCCACAGTTAACAAAACTATGATCAATATCTTCCTTTTTGGACAAAATTGGACTCTTTTTGGTCCCTTCCCACCCGAAAACAACCCTAAGCCTTTTTAAAAATGGTCAGAAATGGTAATTTTCGGCGGTCCCAAAACTCAATTTTTTATTGACTAGAACTCAAAAAAAGTCCTTTTCGAGCTTCATAGCTTTAGCTACATCAAATTAATATAAACATTAAATTAGGGTTGTACAATGGGAATATTCCCGGGAATATTTCCGGGAATATTCCCGGGAACATTGGGAATATTCCCGGGTTTCCCGGTATTTCCCCTATATTGGAATATTCCCGGGAATATTCCCGGGTTTTCTATATTTCCGGGAATTTCTACAACTCTACATTAAATGCATCCAAATGAGTTTCGCCGAAATGAGTGTGTACGGTTATTTCGGTAAATAATTTTTTGGTAACAGCACGAAAATTTTCTTACCAAAACGACATCTTACCAAATTGTCGCTTATATTTCGGTGTACAGGCTTTTTTCTATTTTTTATTGGGAAAGTCAAAATATTCCGAATTTTGATACGATCATTCAAAATTTTTGATTCCTGTCGAATTTTTGACTCTTGCAGTCGAAAATCCCGCTGCTTTGCCAACCCGAAAAATAAAGAGACGAACAACCATTCTCGATTAATCGATTATGATTCCTTATCCTCTAATTAACTAACTTTAGGTTTATCTCGGCTAACAATGGGTTTGCGTAAGTTGGGTGGTTCAGTGAAAAAAGTCTTTTGTGGACCAAAAAGTTGTAAAAATTTCTAATTTTTCTTCCAGTATAAAGAATGTTTTTAGACAAGAAGCGTTGGGAAGAAGAGCAAAATAAAATTAACCAGGAACTTCAAGACGCCTTGTATGATCAGAGCAAGATTCTGCAAAGTTTTAAAGTCACACTAGAGGACAGCGTCAGCACAAGGCGTGATAAAGAGGTAAAGTTTCCGAACATTAAAAAATTTGGTCTGAAGGACTTTTCTACAGATCGATCAGCTGGTAAAGGAAAACGCTGAATTGAAAAAATAATATTCTCTCACTGCTCGAAGACCAGCAGAATTTCAAGCGAACGGATGAAGTCATGAATAACCTCAAGCTTGATATTGAAGGTTGGATTAATACGTTATTCTTATACAGTTTGATTTGGCTCTTTATATTTTCAGATGAGCGGAACAAGAATACCGATTTGCGAAATGATATCAATGAGAATGATAAGAAAATCGCCCAGCTTCAGGAATCCGTGGCTAAGAATGTTTCCCATTTGGTTGCTCAAGAAAATACTATGAGGGAAGGAAAGGAAACGGTGAACGACCTCAGGAATGAATTCAAAGGTTAAGACATTTGCTTTTTGAAGAAAAAAATATTAACCATATATTGTCTGATTGCCGCTCCCCTTCAATAAGTACCCTCTTTAACTTCGAGATTTTGTATCTTGGTGCAGGAAAGTTTTTTTGAGCTGTTCTCTCTTCATTTTTTAATCTTTTCGTATTGGATTTTGGTTTAACACGCGAAAAGCTCAAAATGACTCCAATAAGTCCCCCCTAGAGGTTGTTCGTAAAATAAGAGCCCCGGGTATCAATTATAGGAAATACGGTAATTTGTTCGTTATAGATGCGCAAACAAATATCATTGAGCTCAAGCAATCGGCGTGCAACATGCTGCTCCGTCTGAGCTCCACAGAAAAGGAGGTCAAGCACTTAAAATTGTTGGAGAAAGACTGTAGTGATCTCACGCTTGAAGTCCAAGGTAAGATCGGGATAACCAAGCCACATGAAACGCTCAAGTGGTCCCAGTCTGTATTTGCTGTAAATTTAGATCTTGTGAAGTACAAGCCTCATCTACCTTGTCCAGATTCCCTAATGACGTATTTCTCTAAATGCTGTATGTTACTGTTGCGATTTTTCGAAACGTTTGGCATTGAGTTCAAGGTTTAGTTTTCACTCCGGGTAATTTCGATTTGAAGCTCAACCTCAAGGATGTTACAGATAGACTTGGTTTTCCCATTGCCAGTAATTGCACCACTGAAAAATATGTTATGGCTCTGACTTCTTGAAGATTGCTGATACATCCTGGTAAATGAACCTTCTCTTCGTTGTTTTTGTATTATAATTTTTAAGGTGCATGGTTATTTCCAAACCCGGAACCCGTTCTTATTGCGAACTTCTCCTTTTCAATAAAGAAGAGAGTGCTGATTATTGTGTTGAGGCTCAGTGTTTTTTGGATCATTCTCAAAAAAATGGGGCAAGACGAGAGGTTGTCCTGCTTTATTGTTCTGTGTGTGGTCTATTTGAATAATCTAGAGGACACTGGATTTCACTGTTTGTCGGGGCTATTACCTAATAACGGGATTTTTTTCACACGTGGCATGATCTCTTCGACGCTAAGAACGGCTATGTGGACGCGGAAGGCAATGTTATGGTGAAGGTCAACTTTTGGATAAAGATGGCTAAATAATGAGGTGAAATTTTGTTCTTCTTTTGTGGTCAACATTATACACTTGTACTCGACTTGCAGGACTCGACTTGCAAGAAGTTTGCATGCCATCTGCATAAGAATTCTCTTCTCGGTTATGTTTTGCTTCTTGCGTGTGATTTCATCTAATAAAGTGTTGCCTTTGACATTGAAATTCTTAGGAACACATTTGGGTGAGCTTAAACGGCTTCAGGTCCTGCTTTTAGCCGAAAATGGAGAATTTATAAATATTATTCATAAATATTAATATTATTTTAGTATAATTTTGTTTATAGTGCTAGTAATTGTAGTGTTTAAACTTTAAAGTAACTTTGGTTTATCAGCGAACTAACCTGTTGTCACCCATTTGCTTGTTTCTCTGGAACACTGAAGCCACCACTGAAAAAAAAAAAAAACAATCGTTTAAAGTTAAGTAAGAGTTCGGCTAAAAAAAATGCCGAAATTACCATGTTTGGGCCTGGCAAGGCGATCAAAGAAGCTGCGAACTTTGTCAGACTTCTCAGGTCCTAGTGTTTTGGCAGTGGCTGGAGCATTCCCATTGGATGATTTTCCATTTTGACATTTGCTGGCTGTGTTTGTGGTGAATCGCTGGACAAGATGGGGAATAGTGTGCCTCAATGAGTTTTTTGTCTAAAAATATATTTTGGATTGGGCAAAACTATGTATACCAAATAAAATTCCTGCGACACTGGTTTATAACAATGCCTCTGCGAATTATAGCCAGTTTGAAATAATATTTTTCATTTTCAAGTGTTTTTCCAACAAAATTGCTATTTTCAGTAAAAATTTAATTTAAAAAATTATTCAGGTTGAAATTTATTCTGGTCACCTAGGAATTTTTTCATCGATTCGAATTACAAAAAAAAGTCTGAAAATAATGCTTGGTTGCTGAGATATATCCTAAAGTTGCATGGTTGTCGTTTAAAATATGTACAGTCTAACTTCAAGGCGGTATCGTTATTACAAGATAGAGCGTTTGAAAAATAGACGTTTTTCAAAATACAACGGCTTTTCAAATAGCGAATTTCAAAAATGACGGTTTTCAAAATAACGCTTTTCAAAATAGACGGTTTTCAAAATACAGCGTTTTCAAAATAGGGGATTTCAAAATAGTCGGTTTTCCTAATAGCGAATTTCAAATTAAAAGACTGAAAAAATAGCCACATTGAAATTAGCAGGTTTCACAGTAAATTTAGGTGCATAGACGTTTCCCCAAATTGAAACTTTGGCGCTACCGGAGTATACCCCCCCCCCCCAAATGAATTTTTTTTAAAGTGTTTCCAAACACCCTATATATCGACTTAAAATTGCCTCAGAAGCTCGAAAAAGGCATTATTTTTGTGTTCTAGCCAATAAAAAATTGAGTTTTGGGAGCACCCAATATACCTATTTTGACCATTTTTGAAGGGATTTAGGGCCATATTAGGGTGAGAAAGGACCAAAAAAGGGCCAATTTAGTGTGAAAAGAAAGATGTTGAACATAGTTTTGTTGACTGGGGCCTACCGCATAAATAAACTCTGGTATGCATACATTTTTTATGCATCCAGAGTCACTTTCGAGTGATTTGCGTCTAAGGTATGTGGGTGTGCGCATCTCAACCCCAAGCAACCAAGCCCCCTGCGCCCCCGAAGGGAACGCAGGAGGTTTGGTAGGTTAGAAATGCGCGCACTCACTTACCTTAGACATAATTCCGAGCAAGACTTCTGATCAAAATGCATTTAGAGACTATTTTCGCCCAGCTCCAGTGACCGAAACGGAAGTAGAATAGCCTTTAGTTAATGACTTAACTACCTCTCGTCAATGAAAGGTCAAAATTAAGAGCAGTGGTAATTTTCTAGAAAGAGAGAATGCGATGCTGGGCCAATCCATAAAATAAATACCGGCGCTACTTGCATATACCCCCCCCCCAAATCAACTTTTTTAAAATGTTCCAAACACCCCTATATCGACCTAAAATCGCCTCAGAAGCTCAAAAAAGACATTATTTTGAGTTCTGGTCAATAAAAAATCGAGTTTCTGGACCACCAAAAAGTACCCATTTTGACCATTTTCGAAGGGATTTAAGGCTGTATTAGGGTGGGAACAGACCAAAAAGGGCCAATTTTGAACAAAAAGGAAGATGTTGAACATAGTTTTGTTGACTGGGGCCTACCGCATAAATAAACTCTGGTATGCATACATTTTTTATGCATCCAGAGTCACTTTCGAGTGATTTGCGTCTAAGGTATGTGGGTGTGCGCATCTCACCCCAAGCAACCAAGCCCCCTGCGCCCCCGAAGGGGGCGCAGGGGGCTTGGTCGGTTAGAGATGCGCGCACTCACTTACCTTAGACATAATTCCGAGAAGACTCTTGAAAAAAAAATGCATTTCTAGGCTCTTTTTGCCCACCTCCAGTGACTAAACATGCCACAACAGGCACATGGTCGAAATTTCAAAATGTCCAAAACTCAGTTTTTTATTAACCAGAACTTAAAAATAATGTCTTTTTTGAATCTCCCGAGGCAATTTTGGGTCGATATAGGGGTTTTTAAAAACACTTTAAAAAAAAATTCATTTGGGGGGGGGGGGTATACTCCGGTAGGGTCAAACTTTTTTTCAAACAACAGGGGGGGGGCCAAGGCAGATTTTTTTTAGTTTTTTTCGAAACTTTTTAGATTGTGTCCGAACCACTCCAAACCATCGCAAACCACCCCAAATACCCTCAAACCGCCTTAAACATCCCTAACAAAACCCAAACTAAAAAATAGATAACCCATTTTCTAACTTAAAATTGTGTGGGGAATCAGGTTTGTTGGATCAAAATCAATATTTCACCCACGCAAAGCCCAAACGCGCGTGGGTACCTCCTGGTCAGTGGATATCCACCTGGATGACCTGAAAAATTAAAATTTCTTAAGAATAAAAATAAACCATTTTTTCCTAACTTAAAATTGTGTGAGGAATTGGGCTTGTTAAGACCAAAAGTGCGATTCCACATGCCCAACCCCAAACCTGGGATGGCCACCCACCTGGACAGGTTGATATCGAGGGAACTCCAGAGTAGGCTACATTCACCCAAATGACCTGAAAAGTCAAACGCTTGTCTTTTTATATTGGCTTGTTCACGTTGTGAGAGTTAGAGTTCGGGATTTTGAGTACATAAACACCTCTGATCCTAACTCTAACTCGAACTCAAACTCTAACTCTAACTCGAGAGTGTTCATGTACCTAGAGTAGAGTTCGAGGTTGGATTTGAAGTGTTAATGCATATAACTTGGATTTTATTTTAGTAAACCCCTAAAAACTACTTTCACTGGCTTTAGACGGCTTTGGAGTGAGATTCTGAGCTATCTAAGCTATATACATGAACATTTTCAAGCTCGACTTCTAACTCTAACTCGATGTACGTGAACACCATCGAGTTAGAGTTAGAGTTTGAGTTCGGGTTTTTGAGTACATAAACACCTCTCACCCGAACTCTAACTCGAACTCTTAACTCGAACTCTAACTCGAACTCTAACTCTCACAACGTGAACAGCCATATCTGAAATTATGGTAAAGTAAGGTATATGCCCAGGTGGATTTAAACCACCAACCTCTACATCACCTATTAGAATCGCTCACAACTCCATCCAGAGTGACCAAACCAAGTAGTCAACCACTTGTAGCAATTTTTTTTATAATTTTTGGGTTCTAAAACCTGTTTTCTGGATTGATTTTGGCGTGCTGAAGATGGTTTGACAGTGGTAAAACGCCGTTTTCTCGGGTATTTTTGAGTTACGGTGAAATCGAGTTTTGGTAAAATCAATTGTAACCCAATACTCAAAAAATACCACACAAAACTATTTCACTATTAACAAACCATTTCAGCGTGTCCGAATCAGTCCAGAAAACAAGTTTTGGAACATGAAAAACGTGAAAAAAATTGGTCAAGTGGACGTCCACTTGGTTTTACCCTGCAAGGGGTTTGCACTTAAGGGGAGGGGGGTGCTGCACTTGGGGGTCTGTCGTAGTGCAATGGGTGACTTACTGAGTTGGTGCTAGTATCTTCTCCGGTTCAAATCCACCTGGTAGCTGGCCTTTTTAATTTTTTCTTATTTTTTTTTTAAATTTTGGCTAGAAAATCACACAAGCCCTTGAAGGGGTAGGGGGGGGGGGGGGGTGGAAAGCTACATAGGTTTGAAAAAGTGGCTTCCATGGCGCAGTGCGTAAGTGCTCGCGTTTTTTTGGCCAAAATGGTTTTTGGTGTTGCAGGTTCAATCCACGTAGGGCCACTATTTTTTTTTCGCTTGTTTGGCCATTTTAAAGATAATTTGGGTCGCTGATCCCGAATCTGGCGTCAAAAAAGTCTAATTGTCTCTAAATGGCCAAACAAGCCAAAAAAAATAGTGTGCCCCTACGTGGGATTGAACCTGCAACACCAAAAAACACCATTTGGGCCAAAAACGCGAGCAATTACGCACTGCGCCATGGAAGCCACTTTTTCAAACCTAAATGGCTTCCTCCCCCCTTTAAGCAACAAGAATGAAAAAAAAATCATGCAGCCTTACTGATGAAATCGACTACTTAAAAGAAATTTACAAAGATTCATACAGCAGTTTTCAGTCGAAAAACCGCTTATTTTGAATACCCTATTTTGAAAACCGTTGTATTTTGAAAACGTCTATTTTCTAACCTTATTTTGTAATGACATACCGCCAACTTCAAAGGGCAAAACTTTTCCTGTCGCCCTAAATCTTTTTTGGTCGCCGAAAAACTCTTTTTTTGTACCGAAAATTTTTAAATCTTATTTTTAATTTTACTCACTTTTTTACATTTTTATCAAAGTTTTAACACCATCAGGTAGCTCTGCGATTCTACGGGGTGAACCAAAAAACCCCTGAACTTTGACGGCGCCATAAGACCAGTTTATTATGACTTTTTCTGCCGATGATATGACATTTTGTAGCCCCGACATTGCTCTAACGAATGGTGTATTGAGATTTTAAGCTTAATTTCGGTATTCACACCCCAGTCAAATTCGGTATACACACCCAGTCGAAAATCAGCTTGGGGGACCGAGGCGAATTTTTTAAAATTTTTTCGTAAAAAAAATTGAATTTTTTTACCAAAAAAAATAATTTTCTAAAATGAAAATTTTTTACGAAAAAGTTAACACGCAAAAGCCGACTGTAACTTTCGGTGTATAGGACTGACTTTCAACGCTGAGCACGATGGCAAAAAAATTTCGTGAAAGGTGTGGGTGGAACGGGTAAAATAGCTCCTAAAATAGGTCACTTTCACCTACTCCTGCCGCCTGGAATTTGAGAAAATATCGGTGGTACTCGCTCAAATTGAAGCAGCACTTAGATGTATGATATACCGAAATGGAGGGCGTAATCAGGGTTATCTATTGCGCGCAAACTTGTATCTGATGATTTTTATTTCCAGAGCATTTTAGATTTTTCATTACAAGCAGTTTTCGAAACCTTCAATTTTAACCATAAAATGGTCCTAGACATGCCTCTATCATGTGATATTTTTTATTTTCTAAAAAATTCGTTGAAATTTTTTGAAAAAAATCAAAACTAAGCCACAACCACTTGAATTCTCGTCCGAAAGACCATGGTTTTCGTAGTTTCGGAGTCAAAATGTTTGCCTTGAATCTTGTTATATCGCTTGTTGTTCTTGTGAGTCTTTGCACTAGTTCTGCTGAATTTTCACGCTGATCACTTGCTATATATATACTCTCAATTTCTTTAGAAAATTGTCCAAGAATATGCAAACCAGGTATCCTTCAAATTTCAATTTTAGGAAAACTGCTGGTCTTACCTCTTCTTCAATTTCTGAAAAGCTTTTGCCAAAATTTTGTAGAAACAAAATTTCAAATTTCTGTTAAAACCATCTTGTGAGCTCAAAAAGTTGATGGGGGGTCAAGAATACAGATTTTGTACTTTTTTATAAAAAAATCGATATTTTTGTATTTTTGAAATGTTGACCCCTAAAATGTTGACCCTCAACAGTGCTGTAAATCTCGGCACCGGCTAAACTTCAGGCACCTGTTGCTCGCCGTTATTAGTATTACCCAGCTCGGTGCCGCGGATTAATAGGTAGCTCAGACATCGGCACCGGGCTAGGAATGAAAAAAATTATTGAAACCTTTCTACATAGTGGCACCGATTGGCACCGACAATTCACACAGATTTTACGTTAAAATTGTTTCGGTGCCAAGCCGGTGCCGCTATGTAGAAAGGTAAATGATTAATTTTTTCATTCCTAGCCCGGTGCCGATGTCTGAGCTACCTATTCATCCGCGGCACCGGGCTGGTATTGTTAATTACTGCGAGAAACAGGGCCTAAAGTTAAGCCGGTGCCAAGATTTACAGCACTGCCCTCAACACACTATAATTACAGCCATTCGCAACTAAGTCATAATTAAAACTGGCCTTACGGCGACGTCAAAGTTCAAGGTTTTTTTCGGTTCACCCTTTAAATTGCAGAGCTACCTGATTGCGTTGAAACCGACAAAAAGATATTTTCGGCGACAAGAAAAAGTTTTGTCCAACTTTTAAGGATAACTCTTTTTACTGCACACATTTGGCTCTTTTAGAGAAATTTTTTTCTCTCTTTCTGCTACGTTCGCTTTTTTTGTGCCACAGTTTGGCTAAACTAAGACATGGCGAAAAAGCCAAATCGTGAGAGAATAAGCAAAACATGGCCGAAAAAGCGAAACGTGCAGAAAAAAGAGATGCTGGCAGAAAAACTTTTTATAGCTCAATTCGAAAAACATGGGCAGAAAGAAGCCAAGTCGTGGCAGAAAACGTCGGACTTTAAATCATAGCTCAGCAACCAATTTTTAAAATTTTTTCTTGTAATTGACTATATAAGATGTTCACCTTGTGTTACCAAGGCGAAAAGTCAAATTTTTGGTCAACAATTTTAAAATTGTCTTTCTGCCACATAGAAACTTATTCCGTCTGCTTTGAAACATCATGCATATTAAAAACCCGTCATTGATCGTTTACCGTATAAGGAAGTTCAGCCAGTTATGACCATTGCCGAGTAAGAGGGTATGGACTCAGAGGCACCTAGTTTTTTAATCAAAAATCCTACAAAGGCATTTCCATTCTCCTGGCCATCATCATATTTTCGCACGACTGTGATAAAGTCCCTGTGAACTCTGCCAGGAGCAGGTGGAGGAAGTTGGGTCGCAGACCACTGGATTTGGAGCAACGACTCTCACTCCGACGCATCATATAATTAATTTTCACTGATTTCAGTCAAATGGGCAAGTTTTACTAAAAAATAGGAAATCAAGTACAAATTGCAAAAACAGGAACACAAGTATCAATTTCACCAATTTATATACAAAAGCAGCCACAGAATTATCGATTGGGTATTGGTTAATAAACCAACGCAATGACTCAGCTAACCCATCCAAAAAAAGTGAAAGCAGATGGGGCCGCCACCCTAGTCAAAAAAAATGTGCGCGCCAGCCAAAAAACAACATTCTTGGGACAAAAATTAGTTAGTCATCCTGTGTGTGACCACTGCCAACAAACAAATGAATTCCTTGTTTTTGAATTAAAATGGAAAAAAGCATATTCATAGAAGTGTTAAAATTCGTTACGCAATAAAAAAATTTTCGGCTTATTGCCGTATGGTAGTTTTTTTTGTCATGATTCCATAGAGTATTTTTTTTTTATTTTTGAGAAAAAATTGTGGGTCATTTTCCGTTTTGCCTAAAATTCAATAAAAAATCTTTAATACTAGCTTAACTTACTAGCTTACCAGTGCCCAAGGCTTTTCGTGTGGTTTTCAGCCACAATTTATTATTCAAAAACATACTAATAACAGTGAATGGTTTTATTTATGTATGTATATGTAATATTTCAAGAGCACTATTAATGAAGAATTAGCAAATCTCAATATTGGGCGAATGTACGTAGGCCATTAACGAAAATAATGCCTTGATATCACAAGTCCTAGAATCAACACATAATCAGAGAGATTGTAGATACTTTTTCGGATTTCACCCTGTTTACTCGTCTGGTTATTCTAAAAGTTCTAGTTCACAAATGGTCGGATCGATATATTTTCCCTGAAATTAAACTGTTTTCAGATGTTAGTTGTTTTAAAAATGTTGACTGAAACTCAGTAAAACTTCATAGTATTTGGACTACGTCGTTTTTTTGTCCGGTGCACGTCAGCCTTGAAAGACCATGAAACTGTAAGAACCAGCACTTTGCGGAATTCGAATTTGCGTGGGACCACCGCAGTTTTGTCCATATGTTTAAATCAATTTTTGTGTGCATGAAATTTGAATTCCATTCATGAGTAAATTTTTAACACGATTCATATAAGTAATTATGGTGCAGTGAAATGGGATAAGTCGTACGATCGGACAGCATCCGAGTGCCCACCTCTCCAAAAAGTATTTTCTCTAAGCAAACTTTTTTTTAGTTTTCCTACAAGTTAGCGCGCTACACATGCAAAAAAGAAACTTAAAAAAATCAAGGGAACGCAAAAAAGTACGCTTAGAGAAAAATACTCTTTGGAGGGCCGACACTTGAGCTTTACGGTCGTACTGGCGATGTGAGCAACGTGGCTTGAATAGTAAACGGTTCTACATTTGAAAAAAATTTACATCCAAACAAAACCGATTCGAGAACATTAGTGACAAAAGGGTGGTCCCGCGCGTTTCAAAATTTCAAATGATGTGCTTATCAAGTTTCATGGTTTAATCAAACGTTTGAACACATGCTATAAACCATTTGACGCGAATCGCCTGAATTCTACCTTTTTAAAGCCCGAAAGCAGTTTTACAGTGTTCCAGCGATCTAAGGGTAAAATTGTCACTGTATGGAGGTGTAACTAATCGAAAGTGACTATATCAAGGTTGACTGTATACATTAAAAAGTTTATAAAACACGTGACATTCAATACGGAAATTGCAGACGCGAAATTCGCAGGCTCCATCCACAGACGTTTGCAGACTGATGTTGTCCGCTGTAAGGTTACTGATATTATTTGATGTAGTAACATAAAGTGGAAACCAGTGTCAAAATGTAGCCGAAAATGTCCGTTTGCTGCAAAAGGACGAATGTAACGTCTGCTAGTGCCGTTTGAAAATTCGCGTCTGTGAATATGAGTTTAAAAATTTTATTGGCAAATGTTGATTCCTCAAATAATTAGTCTCTTATTGGTTCTGTTGATATGTGACCCTAGGGTCAAGTTTGAGCAGCGACATATTGCGATATAAATTGCGCCACATTCATTGGCGCGTATTCGAATTGCAATCTGCGGTGGCGCAATCTGATTTGCGCAATCTGCGGTGACGCAATTGAATGCGGCGCAATTTAACGGCGGCGCAATTTGCGGCGGCGGAATTGGAATAGGCCAATTTGATATGGCGCAATATGGTCGCTGCCCGTTAGGCTTGACTAGCGGATGGTCTTACCGTATATTCTCTATTAATGCCCCTGGGGTATTATTTTTCAACCCTTTTCGAAGAGGGGGGCATTGTTAGAGAGGGGGGCATTAATAGAGAGGGGGCATTATTTTCAACACTTCACCCATCGTTGCAATCTGCCAAATTTTCTGCCAAACGATGATCAGCTGGACTCGACGATGCTCCAGAAAGAAATCCACATGAGATGGGCTACGACTCTGACGAACTGTTCTGAAGTAGCCTCTCAAGTATCCGAAGTTGTCTAACAAAGTCTAACAAATAAAGATGTTGATCCGATAATCTTTCCTCTCTAATTGATGATGAACCTGTGGCAGAAATTTATTTTATTGGTGTCAGAAATAATACTAGACTTATACTGTCATTTTGACGAGGGGGCATTATTAGAGAGAGGGGCAATTATTTTTCGACCCTCCTCGGAGAGGGGGGTATTATTAGACAGGGGGCATTAATAGAGAGGGGGCATTAATAGAGAATATACGGTAAATTGAACAAATTTTAATCGCAAACAAAATAATTTGAAATATATTTTCAAAATAAATTTATGTCCCCTGCGAATTCAAAAACTCGAAATTTCCACTGTCATCAACGGGGATGGTCCTTCAATTTTCCAAAATTATGCTTCAGTTCCAATTGTCGCTATGATTCCAGGCTATCAAATAGACCATTGGTCGATTCGGAATGATTTAAAGAATGTTGAAAAAAAAACAATAATCACTCCAAGTGAGGACTGTTGGATTTACATTCCACCATTGTGCGATGCCTGTGGCTCAGTTTACGGAAAGCATCTTTAGACGTTACTTAACAAAACGTTCTAACTGCCAAAATGCCGCACGCCAAAAAAAAAGTACAAAATTGTTGCCTGAAGTCAATGAAGGGGGCAAAAGCCCAAATCGAGAAAAAGGGGTGAATGAAACGCACTAAAACCCTACAAAGAATACCTGAAGCTCTAAATAAGTAAAAAAATTCACTCAATACTGTCGATGAAAAACGTTTTCGGAAATGAGAGTCCAAAATTTTAATCGCAACAAAAAATATTTGAAATATATTTTCAAAATAAATTAGTTGTCCCCTGCGAATTCAAAAACTCGAAATTTCCATTGTCATCAACGGGGATGGTCCTTCAATTTTCCAAAATTTTGCTTTGAAATATATTTTCAAAATGCTTTCCAAAAAATGAAAAACGTTTTCAGAGAAATCTTTCGGAAGTTTCTTACGTTTTTAAAAAAACTCGTTGCGATGCCATGATACGGTATTGTAGTCAGTAGGTCAAGCTAAATCCTGAACGGTCACTTATAGAGAGAAGAAAACAGTACAAATTAATGGAAAACAGCTTTATATTAACACGCACGAGAATATTAAAGACAGAGAACAATACTATTCCTGGATATACAACAATAGCCTTATGGCTTGGATAGATTTCAATATGTGCTGGCGTTTCTTTCAACGAGGGACGCTATCCTGATCGGTGATAGTGCTGCGCGATCCAAGATCCTCCGACTTCTTCTTCTTCTTGGTTTCAGTCGGGAGCGCATCGCGAGTTTTTCTCCTTCTTGTCCTTGGTCACCGTCTCACCCCAGTCGCTCTTGACGTCATCCATAGTGGGATTGTCATTCCTTCCAACACGATGGCCGTCGGCAATTCGCTGCTGAACATGTTTTAATTATTAGAAGAAATGAACCAATAAAACTAACCTGCTGGGTATCCAACGGAAAGATTCTCGGACGAGGTTCAGTTTCCGCGCTCACCTTCTTCTTTTCCTCGGTCTTGTCGAAAATGAGTTTCTTCGGCTTGTCCTGATCCTGAGAAATGGCAGTCACCTCCTGAGGGGCATCCGGCTGCCTAATGTAAGGAAAGTTTATTGATCAGTTAATCAGAAATC